>SCLH01001391.1:70800-86765 GCA_004367855.1 Oikopleura vanhoeffeni
ACCCCGGGGACTATACGCGTAATCTATGAAACTATACGCGTACTTTCTAACTATACGGCGTAAAACTTTTTTTTTCTGGGGGAAGGGAAATGTTGCTCTATTGGTCAAAAGAAGATTTTTGGTTGATTTAAGGGTAATTTTAATAGATTCTAAGACTAGAATTTGGAGTGTATGTATAAATTGATTTCATCGAAAAAAATAAATAAAGTAAATGGAAAAAAAAAAACATGAATTCAAAGAAATTTCAAAGAAAAAAAATAAGACCACTGCTGATTGGTCAATTTAAACAGTATCTAGAGTTTGACATGTAATACCACCCTTAACTTTGGTCAGAGAAGAATTTTTGGTGATTTTAAAAATTATTTTTCGTTACAAAGCTTCTAAGATTACACATGATATTATTACTCTGAAACATTGTTTTTAAAACTTGATTAAATACCGACACATTCAATTGGGTAGAGCTGAACATGTTTTTAAAAAAAATTGTTATTTTTCATTGTCGCCCCGACAGGAGAGTCTTGGTCTGAAATCTGGTGAAAAAACCGCCTATCTTTTGCCGGTAGGAACGTTGGAAAAAAAAGCCCTCTCTTTTCCGCGGCCGCACGCAGGAACGAATAAATTTATTTTGCAAAAGCGTAGGTTTTTGCGGAGGCCTTACGTAGGTTTTATCTCGGGTATCCAACTATACGCGTAATAACTAGATAGTATAGAACATTTTGAAATAAGAAATGTTCAAAAACTAAAAATGGGTATCCGATGTTTTTAACCTATCTTGTAGAAGGAATTTTTTTCTGGTCATTTTAAGACTTAGGATTTTTTTTTTTTTATGAAAAATTTTCAAAAAAAAAATCGATTTTTAAGGTCAATTTTAAGGTAAAATGCTTGATCCAGTTCTAGCGAAGCCGTAGGAAGTGCTAGGAAGGCTGCATTTTTTTGGCCAGTGAAAATTAAGCGTTTTTTCGGCTCCCCGTTTTTTTTAATTGAGCGGTCGACGACAATAATTTGACCCCAAAGAATCGGAAGGATCGACTTTCTAATGACGTATTAGGAAACTATCGCGCTCAATAATGCTACTGAAAGGTCGCCTAGAGAGACAAAAAAACTGGCCAAGAAAAAGGCATTGACAGGTTTTTGCTCTCTAGCGACCTCTCAAGTACAGATTGAACCCATGTTCCTAATACGTTCATCAGGAAAGTCGACCATTCCAATTCTTTTGGGGGGTACTTACAAGTTTATACGAGGAACTTGAGGATTGACCTAACTTTGACCGGTCATAGAGGTCAAATATTTGGTCGCCGACCCTTCAATAAAAAATGGGTAGCCGAAAAACGCTTATTTTCACTGGCCCAAAAAAATCAGCCTTCTAGCAACTTCATACGGCTTCGCTGTAGAACTGCGATCACATTTACCTGTAAAATCACGAAAAATCTGAACCTTAAATCGATTTTGTTTTCCTTGAAATTTTAAATTTAAAAAAAAAATCCTACGTCCTTAAAATGACCAGAAAAAATTCTACAAAGATAGGTTTAAAACATCATACCCATTTTTGAGTTTGGAAATTTCTTATTTCAAATCGTCAGCAAATACGCCGACACCGCTGTTATAGACAAAAAAAGTTCCGCAATGCTATTTTTTGAGCGTTGTTTACAGAAAACTCTTATAAATCAGGCCTTCAATTTTTCCTGTATTATCAGAATTGAAGAGTTAAACTTTTGAAAAAAAAATATATTATTTCTGTAGAAATTTATGTTTAATTCTAGAAAAAAACGTTTGAAAGCAGGTTATTAAAACCTCATGATACTACGTCATGTAGCTCCAGGAAAGGTATGTCTCTCAATAACTGCGCAAGTGCTTTGTTCTACTTAATACTTTTGTTCTGATTGCACTTTATCTGTTGAATCAAAAAATATTTCTAAAATAAGTTCAAATCATTTATGGAAAAATCACGTTTTTTAAAGAAAAAAATTGTTAGTTTTCTCGGATTTAATGGAAATTATTTGATTATTTTTTTTACAATAGTAAGCCAAATATGGTATAAAGTGTACACTCTGGATGACTTTTCACAAATTTATTTATTATTTCAAAAACATATCAGTTATCCATACTAAAAATCCAAATCGGATATTTTGGAATTCATCCAAAAAAATATTTCTGCTCCAGATAGTCTAGAAAAGCTAATTGTTTCGGCCAAATTGTACTCAAAACACGTACCTAAAATTACTGGCTAAATTGAAATTATAATTCCAATGTTGATCAAAAAGTATTTTTTCGAAAGTAAAAGTTAAGCAAAAAAATGCGCCTTTCAATCAACTCGTGATTAAATTTGAACCAAGTATCCGAAAAATTTTAGAAAATATTTTTCTATTGCACATTGGTGGAATTTTAAAATGAATTGGAAGGAGAAGTTTCTGCGATCATTTTTCCAATCATTTTTTGGCTGATTTAAAGGGGTAGCAGCGATGTGGCAACTGGCGTCAATGTTAACTTACGAAAATAATTAGTTGGTTGATTTTTTTGTGCTATATTGTTAGCTGAACCAGGAATAAATGGGTATCAGCTCATTAAAATATTTTGTTTATCCTTTTTAAGGAAAGATTTGAGTTCGAACTGTTATTTTTGAATCGCTAAAAATTTTAAAAAAAAATTGAAAACATTATTAAAATTTCACGCATTTTTCACCCAAAATTTTTTTTGTTTTTTTTTTTTCTCTGAAATCTGTGAATAAAACGAAAAAAATAGCCGCTTTAACTTTTTCACATTGCATGGTTACATACTTTCTGAATGCTGTTAAAAAAATCATAACAGTTCTTTTGTCCATTTTTTGCTCGACTTTTTTTAGAAAAAAAAAACAAATATTATGAAAATTTTTCGCAAATCAAGTCAAAATTTTATTGAGCTTTTTGCATTCTTCTTGAAAAATCAAGGCGACAGTTGTGTTATTTTCTGATAAATCTATTTGATTTCCGTATTTCAAGCATGAAGTGTCAATCGATACGTTCTGAACTACTGATGAATGAGAAACACTGGCTTGTGACACCGGTTTGTGCCATTTGGCACGTAATTTATATAAATTTTATTATTTTCAAAAATCTCAATTACATTTCGGTGTTATAATGCTACTTTTGTTTTCAAAGTCAGGAGGTTTTTTAATATTTAAACCCGCCAATTGAAGGTCAATTTTTGTCCTAAAGGGCTGTTTTTCTCTTATTTTCATGGAAAAAAAACTTTCATATTAAGGAAATTTTTCATTATGGCTAATGATTTTCCCACTGATTCTCCACAGCTTTATAAATATCGCCTTCAAAAATAAATCTCACAACGGGTCAAGTGGCGAAATGAGTTATAATGAAAAGTGGTTTTTGATATTTTACAGAGACTTAAGTATGTTGAGAATTAAAAATTATAAACGTTTGCAAAGAATGAAAACACTTTTATTGAAGAAGAAATAAAAATAAAAAATTTTTCACATTTTTTTCTTTCATAAAAATCACTCGAAAAAATGTACATCTGCACATCGCTGCTACCCCCTTAAAGGGACTTTAGCTTTTCAAAGAGGCTATATGCCTCGGAGGGTTTAAAACCGATGATAATCGTTAGTTTTGCAGTTCGATTATATGCAATTTTTACCAGATTTTAAAAATATTATGAATCAATATCCTGTTCAAAGTGTAAAAAACACAAAAATTTGAGAGATCTTCAGTGTGGTGCTAGGATAGGGATTTTAAGCGACGTGTGAGTGTATAGGTCACCTGTCGGCCAATCAGGGAAGCTTATCTCCCAAGTCCAGTACATTCTTAACGTTTTTTGTGTTTTTTTCACTCTTTAAACAGAGTATACAGTGGAAGGCCCCGGTATCGCCGGCCCAAATATCGCCTAATTTTCAAATAATCGCCGGCGAAAAACCTACAAGTTTTACGCTTATAAAATAGCCCGATAGGGCCAATGTCGCCAAAATTGCGTGAGGCGTTCTGGCTTCTTACTACAAATGACTTTGAACGCCATCATAAAATCAAGTCATACTTCAAAATTGAAGTTCCCAAATCAGCTTTAAATTTTTGTTTGATTACGTATAGGTGGAGTTCTTTTAAATTCTACATATTTGAAGTTTTTACTACATTTGAAACCTATTGGTTAAAACTTCTTATATAATAAAAACAAACTTGTCAAATTATGGACGTCATTTTGAAACACCACGCGGTTTCTATTTTTAAACGGAAATCTCATTTGTCTCTATATCGAAGATCCTGCCTAGTGTCATTCGTTATTCTGAGCGTCATCCTTGGAAGCCAGTGTCCAATCATAATGCCCGATTGTCGACTCAATTCAAGAATCCCGCTGATTTGATTGGCCACGTTTATCAAATTGATGACCGCTCAAGATAAAAATGACCACTAGGCAGAATCCTGCCGCAGCGATCCTTTGACCAGGATTTCGCATATCGCCCAAAGTGCCAATATTGCCTAAAGTGCTGATATGATATTAAGTAATATCGCCGAAATTTGTGGCAAACTCTTTAGCTATTTTTATTGAGATTCTGAAAAATTGCAAAAAACAGTACAAAGTTCAACATATTCCTTTTAATTTAAGGGGTTGTGGGTGCAGAATTCGTTGCAGTGTTTCCATTATCCTTCGCTTTCTCTGTATTCATTTTCTAGAATCCTTCTAAGAATATTTTATTTTTTTAGAAATAATGAATTAGTTAATAAAGTGTTTTGATTGGTAGAGGTTTTTTTGCGTGGGCGGTTGATTTCGCATCATTATTCATCTCATCCCAAAAACTCCAAAAGCCTTTCCAAATTTTTTAAAAAAAATTTTATAAACAATAAATCTGTTTGTTCACGATAAACAACAGAGAATAATTTTTTCAACGAAATAACGCGCAACAAAAAATATAACAATATGTCGTAGGTTTCATAAAGTTTATGTTTTATTCAATTTGAAACAAATGACCGACTTATTCCGATTTTTGTGAATTGAGAACAATATTGTTACCGTTTTTCATCGGTACTCGGTGAGCCACCTTCACCAGAATCTAAAAAATGTTACTTGCAGATGATAGAGAAGGTTTTTAGTCTCCCGTATTTTTTTTTTCATTTATTCTTAGCATTGCCCCTTATCGAACCCTTCCAGTCAGCTGGAGGAGACGGCTATTTTCCCAGCAATTCCAACATTCTACACCACAACCCCCTGAAGATACAATAGATGATCTATGCCAAATTTAGATTTTAGTAATTTTACGTCAATAGATACTTTGAAGCTGAAAGTAAAAATATTCTTTGAATAAATTATAATTTATACTAAAGTTGATATAAAATTCAAAAAGGTAATGAAAGCTGCCCTTCAAAAAATGAAGCGAATTAATTACCATTACCCACATACTAGAATCTCCAAAAAAATGATTAAATTTAAAATTTTCAAAAAATCATATGTTCATCTCACGACACGTTAACGCGAATATAATAATTCATTTGAAGCTCGAACAATTGTGCGTCAGACCAATAATGGAAAAATATAATTTTCGCATTCTATAGGGGTTCTATAGGGGTTCTATAGGAAAATGACTTTTTGAATTGATTATTTTCTCGGCATAGACACAATTCCAACATTCTACACCCACAACCCCCTTAAGAGTCGGCGACCAATATTTGACCTCAAATAGCTCGTCAAATTCTTGAAAGTACCCTTAAAAAAAATCGGAAAGGTCGACTTTCTCATGAGCGTATTAAAAAGTATGGGTCAATTATATACCGAAAGGCCAAAACTGGACTTGAGATTGACCTTGAGTGTTGACCAGTTTTTGCGCTCTAGCTACCTAACTCTAGAGAGCAATAGTTTTTAATACGCTCATCAAAA
The DNA here is from genome assembly GCA_004367855.1 of Oikopleura vanhoeffeni. NCBI lineage: Eukaryota > Metazoa > Chordata > Appendicularia > Copelata > Oikopleuridae > Oikopleura > Oikopleura vanhoeffeni. The sequence continues at coordinate 76,654 of SCLH01001391.1, forward strand.
ATCGACCCTTCAAATGGGTAACCAAAAAAGCCTTAATTTTCACTGGCCAAAATGGGCCTTCTAGCACTTGATACGGCTTCGCTAGAACTGTATTCCGGAATACCTGTTAAATCTCGAAAAATTTACCGAAAAATCAATTTTTTAAAAAATTTATGAAGAACAAAAAAAAATCCACGTCTTAAAATGACCAGAAAAATTTCTGTACGAGATAGCTTAAGGAGGTGTCGCAAATTTGAGCCTCTTCCAAGGTTATTTCCCGTCAAAGTAGCAAAGGTGATATTCCAAAATATAATAATAGTTTTATAAAAGACAAAACTTACATAAGGTACCTACCGAACAATTGTAATGAAACTAACACAAAAAATAAATAAGATTTCTGAAATGGTAAATGGTTCGTCCCTTTGAACTTAAAATTGTGTCGGAAAAAACACTACTGCATTCATAACGCCCGCTGTGTTCAACCGAATAGTTTCCTACAATCTCCACCAGCCGAAATCAAGCAGGAGTTATAAATATAATATAAGGAAAGATCGGTTCACAAAAATAGCAGCCGCATTTTGCTCAATTGCCCTCTAGCAACTATATTAAGTCATAACACCCCTATAGTTTTGAAATCAGACTAGAAAACCACAATATTTTATTATCTAGAAAAAATGACCGTGAAATTTTTAGGGGTAATCAAATTGAACTGGAAATTGACAGAGAAAACATTCACTAGAGATATTTTCTAAACCTAACTTTAACACAAGAAACAGGACAATTGAACCTTGTTGAAAAAATGCTTTTGCGGTTAAAAGCTTGCAAACTTCGAGGGTATAATCTCTAGGAATTAAATAAGTTTTACGAAATTATTTTCCCAGCTGAAAATTCATGCTCATGAACACAAATAAAGACTGGGAATAAATGAGGGATTTTGCATTACATATTTTTAATATCTATAATGTTCCTTAAATTTATATTCAAATTGAATGAAAAATCGAAAACTGTTATGAGAGAATTTAGGCATATTTTTCTGCATTTAAGGGAGATCAAAATCCACAGAAGACCGCTCCTTATCAGACGCTCCTTTCTAACTATGAGTTATGGAATTTTGCATAAATATTTTATATCTACTGGTCTTGTTTCCTTTAAAATATTAATATCTAGAGATTTGAAATGAAAACGAATAATATTATATGATTTAAGGTGCATTTTTAAATTCTTCTGCATTTAAGGGGATCATTATTCTCTGAAGCGCTCCTTACCTCACATTTCATAAAAAATGTTATGGATCTTATGCACATAAATAAATATTTATATCTATTTGTTCCTTAAAGTAATTCAAAGAATATTGAATGAAAATCGAAATTTTGATTTAGGGTCATATTTTTTTCAATTATGTCTGCATTTAAGGGGATTCATACTCACGAAAAAGCGAGCTTTTCCTTATCTACCTTTTTTTGGCGTAGAAGCTTTATGGAATTTTTTGCATAATATTTTTTATAATCTATTTTACCTTTAAATGTAATATCAAATATAATTAATGAAAATCGAAATTCTTGATTTTAGGGTCATTTTTTTCCTGCCATTTTGAGAGGCGGAGTTATTCAATCCGGAATCGGCGTCCTTATCCCACACTGTTCCTATAGATGTTAATTATGGAATTTCTTTGTGCATAGTGAGGAGAGGTGATTGGAGGGTATGACTATTTTGTTAATCCTTAAATGTAATTCAAAAAATTGAATCAAAATCGAATTTTGAAGATTTAGAGGTCACATTTTTAATTCTGCATTTAAAGGGGATCATCATCCGTTAAAAGCAGCTTTTTAAATCGGGGGACCTTTTCTAGAGTTATGGCAAATTTTGGCATAAATAATTTTATATCTATTGTGTCCTTAAATTTAAACTAAACTGAATGAAACGAATTTTGGATTTATAAGGTCATTTTTTTGCATTTAAGGAGGATCATATGCCGACACGCTCCTGAGTTGTGGCTGATATTTAAACCTAGCGCGTTATTGAGATCGTTTTTTTGATTCACAGGAGAGAGGGTTTCATTTCAGCAGCAAACGACATCGCCACTTCAAACCACGCGGTATTACCTGTAGGAGTTATTTGAAGAGTAAAAATAATCTCAATAAAAAAATTGGCGGTATTTTTCGATGACGTATCAATCACTTCGGTTTAAACCCGGAAGAGAGGTTAAAATTGGTGTTTTTTATTTTATAATAACTTGGGGAATTATATTGTGAAGTGATAAAATATTGTCAAAAGGATAATAATGTAACGTATTTTATGATTGACTGCCCGGTTAAAATCGAACAGTCGGTGGGAGAGAATTTTAGCTTTTTATGAGTTCATTTATTTATGAACCGTGGTGGATTAAAGAAGATGGAAAGACTGAAGGATAAGGTGGTGTGGTGGTTCGATTTAATGGTCTTTTTCTGTTAGCTTGTCTTAAAACCACTTCCAGTTTTTATTAAGCTCATATAAATACGCAGAACTGGTTCGAAAGTGAAATTAATTGAAAAAAAAAATTGTGTCATATCACTATTGACATCACTAATTGCAAATTCTAATGGATTTTTGAATTGTTCATATTTTTGAGGGTATAAATACCGCTGCCAAATTTTGTTTTGACAAAATTTTCACCCTCAAATATAGAACTTTCGTGTTCAATCCATTAATTAATTAAGAGCGAGCGAGGCGTTCACTCGACTTCCGGTTAAACGCGGTAGTCATACATAATACTCCGAAATAACGAGACTGAGACATTATTTGTTATTTAACAAAATTGTTTACGTAAATCAAGAGATAAATTCCGGTATTTAATATACCTCTGTAATATATAATTCACCTTAAACACCAATCGTTCACGGTGATCGGACTTTCGCGGTTAAACCGGAAGTCATGGATTTCATGGCAAAATAGCCACACAAACCATAAAAAATTATTTTCTCTCTCCCGCGCGACAAAATTTGACACTCCTCAATATACCTGCTTTGTATCTATATTAAATAAACCAAACTTTTCACTGGACTTCCGGTTAAACGGAATCATCATATATCAAAATACGACGCAGATTTTTTATGACGAAATTTAACCCTCAAAATATACTTGTTTGGTTTGTATTATATTAATCACCGGGGATGAGAAATTAAAACGCAATATTTTACACGAATACTTCCCTGTTACAAACCGGAAGCTCATTGCTTTTCTCACTAGCTATTCATTTCCTCATATAGACCCTCATTAGAGTTCCTAGAATATGGAATTTCTTGTTGACTTAATATATCTACTCTTCTCAAATAATCCACCTCTCTTATATGTATTTATACCTAGGAAAATGAAACACAATTATCTTCACTATTTCGGATTTCCGTATATCTGAGCCATTCTGACGGAAGAGTCAGTCCTGTTCATGCGGTGACAACATTCAACGAAGATAGTATGCCCACATGGTCGCGCTCTAAGAGTTGTCCTTTTGGCCTGGAGCTATTCTTTTAAATAATTGTTTACCCTTGAATATACAGTAATAACTTCCTGAAGAGTTTAATATTTTATGATTATCCAAAAAGCGGGATCAAGGAGGTAGCGGAGATTTAGATATAGGTGTACTAGAAGTGACGGCGCGCGTAGTAGGTGGGATGGACGGAGTAGAGGATCGAGACCGGATAGCCAGGGAGCGAGACCAGATAAGTGGTGGCCATGAGATAGACAGGGAGACATATTGAGTAAAAGGGTGAGAGTATGAGAGGGTATAATTATTATAAAGGGGATTAATAATATGGAGAGAATGTGGAACATTTTATAGAGGACTATTGTGAATCACGTGAGTATAATATAAGGAGCGCCTCGGTGCGGAGTATTGGCGAGGAGCAAGTCTATTTGCGGAAATTTTTTTTTGTCTTCATGGGAAACTTTTTGCCAACTGGGACGAAGTCATAATTCGGGTGTCGCAGATAAAAGTAAATTGAGTACAACGTGTATGGTTTGCCACTCATTTTGAGTCACTTCGGTTTATATTTAGAGTTCTTGTTTTTTTTGCAACGATAGAATTGTGAATTTTTATCTATTAGTGAGTAATGTCAGGCATTTCGATACAACAACCACAATATACAATGCGACGTAATTTCTGCTCTCTCATGTGCCTGTCTATAACATAACTAATAATCCTCTCTGCGCCGCTGAGGATCTTCTATATTATATGTACTGAAGATTGAGGGCCTAACTTCAATAGAGCCAGAAATGTTACGGGCACTCTATTCACGAGATAATATAATGCTCTTTATTATTACCTGACCAAGTTGCCAATTCTAATGGCGATATATCTACGGTGCGAGAGATGCGCGTAATCAGAGGTTTTATCTATACATAGATATGACAAAAAACTAAAACGAGAGATTCTTGTATAAGACACAGCAACTGTCGTACATATTTAAAGAGATATAATTATATTTTCATTCCGCAGTTAAAATATACTTTTAATTTAAGGATATTTTTCATTCTGTGAATGTGGGAGCGTTTGGGGGTGTAAGATACTAATCTCAAATCGGCTGGAGTGTCAGGTATTTTGTTGATAATAATATTTTTTGTTAATTACAAATTATTATGAAATTTTAGATAAAAACTCATTAATAAGAGATGGGACTTTATATCAGAGGAGTAACCTTCAATTATGTTGTCCACTGATCGGGTTCTTTAATCGCGCGTCTTCACGCCACAGGAACATCACGTAAAGCTAATTTTTTATCTCGACTATTCTCTATTTGTATAATCGATGTTATTATATACTTTATGTGAGTTTCGATCTCTAAAAATGAATAATATGAGAGTTCCTGCGATGATAGCCAAAAATATAATCTTCCAAAATATTCCTATTATTTTTTTAAGTGTAAATATTATACGTATACATATTTTTTGACTAGTAAATTGATCACAATAAGTTTGAAAATCCTGTTCACGCTGATTTTTGATGACGACTACACAAATACATCCTCTTGGGAGTTGAAGATGGGAAAGATGCTTCAAAAGCATAAGATAATTATCCAAAACTTCTTTTAAGTTTCAGTTATAATATAATATAATGTATTATATATACTGAGTAAAGTTTTTTTCTTTAGATTTTGCATAGTTAAATTATCGAGACCAGAGTACACTATATATTATCGGAGATCATCTCAGGAATAGTGGATAGAGCTGATTTTGACGATACATTTGCATCACGATAATATTGAATATTATATATTATGTTTTCATTTACACCAAAAATATAAGGAAAAAATCGAATAGATGATTGGTTGACATATTAACTACATATCCATATATATAGCGTTCAACATTAAATGACTCGCCGGCGGAGCTCGAGTTTTACAGTCTTTTTGCACAAAAGATATTACGTTGATATATTTTTTTCATCGAAGTAAAAGTTAATCTTACTCGAGATTTCTAATCTAATAAGAGACTCTATCAATAACCTAATTCTTTTATTCTTTGAGTCGCTCACAGAACAATAATATCTAGAGACATGTTCATTAAAGTGCGAATAGAGATGGTTTCGATACATATAGAAAATATAAATAATAGATACTACCTCATGGTTATCAGTCCGAAGTCACTGTTGTACTGCGAATACAAATGTATCAGCTAATATTATTCTGCAGAATCGTCTTCACATAATTCCGAACGAGCTCGTCTATGTTTAATGAAGAATAGATCTATTTACACAAATCCGGGTGCACAATTCATTTCGCATTACAACAGGGTGTCTGGTCCTAACATAATCATGAACAACAATATTGAACTTAGCTGTCCCAGTGTGATATACTCATATAACAGGACATTTTGAGGACTTTATTACCTAGTGATTGGTAGGCAAATTAAGAAAAATATATCTGAGCGCATAACTTTTTTAACTAACAAATTAGCCGGTTATTGACGCGGACAATAAAAATCAGGGTTGGTAATAATTATTGTCATGGCTTTTAGCTAGACCTTCCTGAGCGTCATATCCACTGATATCCTGAAATCAGACAATAGTCAGACAGAGAGAGGTGGTACTTTGTTGGACCGGTTAATAAAATATCTCTTGTTAGCGATCCATTACAATGTCTTATGTCATTAATATATATATCGGAAAAATCAGTCAAGCGTGTAGTATTATCATAATACTATAAAATATCCTCTGTGATCATATAGTAACAATTGAAGCAACCATTGCAAACTTTATATTCAGCCGCGAGGAAACTCACACGACACAGCTTTGATAAGAATACTAAACGATGAGACGGAGGTGCGGTACCAAGCCAGAATATTGAAGTATATTTTTCAGGGTCCAAACCGTTAGTATCATTCTACGACAAGTATAGTATATATTTACTGCAATGTTATTAGGATGTCAGAATATTCAAACCACCAGGGTCTGAAGAAAACATATAAACGATAATTAACCTATGATTTTTTACTAAATATAATAGATGTATGCAATACACGTAGGCTCCTTCTTAATAATATTATGTAGGTGCAATCAAATAAATGAAACAGATTCTTCTTTGACACTTTACCGAAGTCTAAAGGACTTTTTAGGATCGTTTTTTGACCTTGCGCGAGCAACATAATTTTAGTTTTGTAAGAGATCTATTATTTTATGACACTTTAAGGAAATTGATTAGTAGATATATCTTCAAAATATTATCATAATTATTTTTGCTGAGTGATCTCTAGGAATTCATCTTATTGAATACCAATATTCATTAGCCTGGGTATTGATCATTATATGTAGCATTATAAACATATATGAGGATGGGCGAGCCTTGTCTTGAGAGAAGACTTATATGGAGGGCACGCCAGTCTTTTAAAGAGAGTTAAATTTAACGTTGACTCCATCAAAATTTTTTATCCGAACCTATTCACATTATGTTTGGAATACAGAGAGGATACTATAGAGCAAATATAGCAATAAGGCATTTAGTTTTCATTAATAGTGGGTATTCTGTGTTAAACACTTTTTATACCGTACACATAAGAATATATATATCTAATAACCTTCTCCGAAATACGAGAATAGAGAGTTAATTTCTGAGAAGCTCATCAATATATCATTCAGTATAGCACCAGTACATATACTAGTATCACACGACGTAGTGTATTACAAATGATGTAAGCCTGGATTTATCGAGAAGTACTCGGAGTCAACATATGTTGAATTGGTATATCGTTGTGTTAGAAACAGGATAATTTTAAGGTCAATGTACCGGATTGAAGATACTTTTTTCTATCAATGACTCGCAGTATTCGAGTGATGAAACGTAGTGCGAAATAATGGTTTGCAACTCGAGGCCCTTAAGCTAAAGCAATTTTTCTCATTTGATAATCCAATTTTTTGACACTAACTAATCCGGAGGCGATTTCCCGTTTTCATACTGAGATGAGATTAATTAGCTAGTAACGTCCAAGCTGAGTGTATTATACACGTAAGTATCCAAACTATCTCATGCGCGGTTGTATCCTCAGATGATGATGGCAAGATATCTATAGTTTACATATTGTTCTCACTGCACATTTAGAGAATAATCCATAACATCGTTAGACCATTACGAGTCCTGGCCAGCCGCTAACAATCGTTTGCTCGGAGGTGTTTGATGACTATAACCACAAGTCGTTGCATCTGTGCTTATAGACCAACAAACCTATAGAGAGAACATCTCAACACGCGTTTGATAAGTAGATCTCACTCGCGGTTTTTACCGGTGTATTTTATCTGAGGGATGTACTTGTATTTGCGGCTAATAAATCTAAGGCCACGCTTTTCGCACCTAATATCAGTGAGAGAGTTTTTTTCAGCGTCGCCTCAATGAAATACTAGAACAGCACGAGACAATATGGATTTCAGTTTAGGGAATAATTGAACATTAAATCTTGCTTCCCCACAAAAAACATCGGAGGCCTCTTGATTAAGCCGACCAATCAGGAACGACCTTTCCAAAAGGGACCTATTTTCACTTCAAAAGCCTACTCCTACCTGAAGTTTTTGAAGCATAGAGAAATACTTTTACAGCTTTTAAATGACCACCAGAGAACGTGAGCAGAGCCCCTAGTTTGAGTTGTAAATATTTCATCCGAACGGCGCTTTAAAAATGACAAAAACTTTTTTTTTTTTTTTTTGGCCAAGTTTTTTTGCTCATTTAAGCGCCGGAATGAAATTTTTTGAAAGTAAAACTCGACTAGGGCTCTGCCCACGTTCCTGTGGTCAATAAAAGCTTATAAAAGTATTCTCTATTCTCAAAACTCAGGGAAGGAGTAGGCTTTTGAAGTGAAAATAGTGCACTTTGAAGTCGTTCTGATTGGTCGGCTAATCAAGGCCTCCGATGTGTTTTGTTGGAAGCAAGATTAATGTTCAATTATCTCTAAACTGAAATTCCATATGTTCGTGCTGTTTCTAGTATTTCATTGAGACGACGCTGAAAACCCCTCTTTTTGGCCTTAAAATGCGACAGTACTCCCTTAAATGATACAATTCGTGTTTAGGTCATAACGGGGATCATATAACTTAATGATTAATACAAATTTATTACATCACCAACAATTATTTTGGCCATGCATATCACTCCCAAGACACATAAAGCGGAAGACAGGGAGACCCTAAACCAAAAAGGTAAATTAATCTCCTCCTAGGTTTTATTTTGCAATTTAATCTGAAATTCGAATAACTTGTATAGTTAGTAGAAACCAACTTCTAAAGAGAAGCGTTTTTTCAAAAAATATATATTTTATTGTAAGGATATGCTACAAACAGCCGTTTTTTTAAAGTACTGTAGGCTCAAAAGAAAGCCATGGAAAACACTGATCAGAAAGTTGGGCTTAATTAAGAGTCAAGGTGGTATTCTAAATTTTGTGGTTAAAATTAAGCAAACGTTGGTTTTGAACTTCATTTAGAAAAAATCGAAAAATGTTGTTTTTGATAACTTGGTCGGTAGTACACTTTGTTACTACTCCAAATGAATTTGGCGCATTTTCAAAGCCTAAAGGCCTCATAAAACGCAGCGCACCAGTACCCCTCTTGAGGAAACGGATTGAGTTCGAATTTCCATTTTTAAATTCGTAAAAAATTTCCAAAAAATGTAAATCATTATTAAATTCTACGAATTTTTTCGTTCAAACATTTTTAACGACTACCTTTTAAAAAGCTTCTTTTAAAAAGACACGCAGTTCGTAACCTAACTCCGTCAATTTTCATCATTTTTTTGTGAGAAGAAGCCTTACAAATAATGCATTATTGTCTTTTTACTTGGAATTTTGGCTTTTGGCGGCCAAAAAAACGAAAACAAAAAATTATTGATTTATTTATGATTTAAATTGAAAGTGCGCTTATTTGTTTTTCTTTTGACGCTACCGAAAATTAAAAATTGCACCAAAAATCCTTAAAAGTTTAATAAATTTACGGAAAAAATTTTTTGAAGCATTTTTTTCTGGTTTCCTAAATTTTGTCAAAATTCAGGCTCAAAATGAAAGTTGACATGGCCCCCAAGAGACGCCGAAGCAATTTCAAAAAAACTCTCTAGTTTATTGTCAAAACAAGTCTTAGGTGCTTTCAGATGCAAGTATGAAGTCCGAAACTGTATCTCTCAAACTGGTGGAGGAGATAGCTTTGCCTGAGCTCCCTAACATGACCAGGCCTTCAATCACATTGGGCTACACTAACTGAAAAGTTGACATGGCCTCCACAGGACGGCGAAGCAAAAATTTCGAAAAAACTCTCTAAGTTTATTGTAAACAAGTCTTGTGCTTTAGTATAGGCAGATGGAGTCCGAAACTATAGTCTCTGTCAAACTGGTGGAGAGAGATAGCCTTTTGCTTGAGCCTCCCAAACTGATCCATTCAAAAAAATTTTGCGTTTTTTTTGTCTGCGAAACAAAATTTAAAAACAAAAGCAATTTTGCACCGATTTGTTAGGCTTTCCGGAGCCTCACACCAAAAAAATAATCAAAATGATGAAAATTAAAGGAGTAGGTAAGAACTGCGTGTCTTTTTTTAGGAGGCTTTTTAAAAACGTAAGGTGTCGGGCCCCGGTTAGGTGGGATTTGTATCAGATTACTGCTTAAGTTCAACATTACCCGCGAAGGTTGGTTCTGTTA
>SCLH01001391.1:86786-112568 GCA_004367855.1 Oikopleura vanhoeffeni
TTGAAGGTTGATTTTATAAGAGTTTTCTGGTAAACAAAGTTCAAAAAATAGCCTTCTGTAAGGCTTATTATCCTTGGCGAATTTTTTATATGCTTCGGAGGGTTAAATTTAAATTTTTATTCAAATTTTAAAAATTTGAAAGATTATTCAGAAAATTTGAAACTATTTTTCCTGCCGATTTGGGCTCATTTTTCAGAAAAATAAAATAAAAAACATAAAATTCCTTTATCGGCCTTGGGCCGAATTGAGGCTCATTTTTTTTAAACAAAATTAAAATTAATAAACGTAAAATCTTTTTTATTGCCCATCGGCGATTATCATCTCTCTGCTATGATCAAGTTGAAGAGTTAAACTTTTGAAAAAAATATAATATATTCTGGAAATTTTATGTTTATTTCTTGGAAAAAAGGTTTGAAAAGCAAGGTTATTTAAACCACGTGATACTACGTCATGGTAGGCTCTAAAAAATGTGTGGTCATCTCCATAACTGCGCAGTGCTTTGTTATGATTAATACTTTTGTCTGATTGACTTTATCTGTTGGGAATCAGAAAATATTTTGAAATAAGTTCAAAATATGCATGAAAAAATCACGTTTTTTAGGAAAAAATTGTTAGTTTTTTCGATTAAATGAAATTATTTGATCATTTTTACAATATTAAGCCAAATATAGTATGAGTGTATCATTCTGGCATGATTTTCACAATTTATTTATTTTTTCAAAACATATCAGTTTATTCATACTTAAATCGAAATCGGATATTTTGAAATTTAACTCCCCAAAAAATATTTCTGCTCCACATATGTCTAGAAAGCTAATTGTTTTCGCAAATTGTACTCAAACCACTTTTCTAAATACTGGCTTAATTGAAATTATAATTCCAAATTTTGATCAAAAAGTATTTTTTCGAAAGTAAAAATTAACGAAAAAATGGTTTTTCAATCAACTCGTGATCAAATTTGAACTAAGAATCCGAAAAAATTTTAGAAAATATTTTCAGATTCACATTGTTGAATTATCAAATGTATTGGAATGAGAAGTTTCTGTGATCATTTTTCCATCATTTTTGGCTGATTTAAAGTGACTTTAGCCTTTCAAAAGACTATATGCCTCGGAGGGTTAAGTTTTATTTCGAAAAAAATGAGCCAATTTGAAAGGAAGTTTTCAAAATTAAAAACAATTTTTAAATATGACAATTTTTCTAGTCAAGCCTCCGAGGCATATAGCCTTTTGAAAGGCCACTTTAAATCAGCCAAAAATAATTGAAAAAATGATCGCAGAAACTTTTTTTTCTGTTACATTTTAAAATTTAACAATGTTTATCTAAAAATACTTTTTAAAATTTTCGGATACTAGGTTATAATTTTTTGACGAGTTAATTTAAAGGCAATTTTTTGCATAGGGTTTACTTCCGAAAAATACTTTTTGATCCAACTTTGGAATTAAAATTTCAAATAAGTCAGTTTTTAGGAAGGTGGATTGAGTACAATTTGCAAAAAAACATCAGCATTCTGGACATATCTGGAGCGAAAATTTTGTTTAGGAGTGAAATTTCAAAATACCTTATTTCGATATCAGTATGGATAAAATGATATATTTTGAAAAAATATATTATTTGTGAAGATTATTCCAGAGTGGTACTCTTATACCATATTTGCCTAAATATTGTAATAATCATCAAATAATTTCCTTTAATGGAGAAAACTAAGAATTTTTCCTTAAAAAAGTGATTTTTTCATAAATATTTTGGGCTTATTTTGAAATATATTTTGATTCCCAACAGATATACTCAATCAGACAGAAGTGTTGAGTAGAACAGAGCACTGCGCAGTCATTTATATAAACAATCATTTCCTTGAGCCTACCATGAGGTAGTATCACGTAGTTTGATTAACCTTGCTTTTCAAACATTTGTTTCTAGAATGAAACATAAAATTTCTGGAATATAAATTTTTTTTTCGAAAATTAAACTCTTTAACTTGATCAAACCGGAAAAATTGAAGGTTGATATTATAAGAGTTTTCTGTAAACAACGCTCAAAATAGAGCCTCCTGAAAGGCTATCGTGCCTCGACGGAACTTGTTTTTAAATGCTTCGGAAGGTTAAATTCTTAAATTTTTGTTAAATTTTCAAAAAATTGGCCAATTTAAAAAATAATCTAATTTGAGAATATAATTCAAATTTAAAAAAAAATCATCAAATTTTCTGTGGAATTTCTTAATTTTTTTTCAAAATTAGATAATTATTTTAAATTTTGAAACCTTCCTTTCAAATTGGCCAATTTTTTTCAAAAAAATTAAATCAAAAACCTAAAATCTCCTTTATCGGCCTTCGGCAGATTTGAGGCTCATTTTTTATTCAAATTAAATTAAAAATATAATATCCCTCTTTATCGGCCTTCGGCCGATTTGGAGGTCATTTTTCAACAAAATTAAATAAAAGACATAAAATCTCCTACATCGGCCTTCGGGGCTCATTTTTCAAAAACATAACATATAAAATCTCTTTATAGGCCTTCGGCCGATTTGGGGCTTATTTTCCATTTAATTAAAATTAAATATATTATATCCACCTTTATCGGCCTACGGCTGATTTTGAGCTCATTTTTGAAAAATATTAAATATAAAATAAAAATCTTTTTTAATGGCCTTCGGCCGATTTGGGGCTCGTTTTTCCAAAAAATAAAATTTTTAATATGATATCCCCCTTTCAGGCTCATTTTTCATCTAAATTGAATTGAAAATATGTTATTCCCNAAAAGTGGTTTTTGATATTTTTACAGATACTTAAGTATGTTGAGGAATTAAAAATATAAACGTTTGCAAGAATGAACACTTTTATTGAAGAGAAGAAATAAAAATAAAATTTTTCACATTTTTTTCTTTCATAAATCACTCCGAAAAAATGTACCAATCTGCCACATCGCTGCTACCCCCTTAAAGTGACTTTAGCTTTTCAAAGGGCTATATGCCTCGGAGGGTTAAACCGATGATAATCGTTAGTTTTGAGTTCGATTCATATGCAATTTTTACCAGATTTAAAAATATTATGAATCAATATCCTGTTCAAAGTGAAAAAAACACAAAAATTTGAGAGATCTCAGTGGTGTAGGATAGGGATTTTAAGCGACGTGTGAGTGTATAGGTCACCTGTCGGCCAATCAGGGAAGCTTATCTCCCAGTCCAGTACATTCTTACCGTTTTTGTGTTTTTTTCACTCTTAACAGAGTATACAGTGGAAGGCCCGGTATCGCCGGCCCAATATCGCCTAATTTTCAAATATCGCCGGAAAAACCTACGAAGTTTTACGCTTATAAATAGCCGATAGGGCCAATGTCGCCAAAATTGCGTGAGCGTTCTGGCTTTTACTACAAATGACTTGAACTGCATCATAAATCAAGTCATATTTCAAAATTGAAGTTCCCAAATCAGCTTTTTAAATTTTTGTTTGATTACGTTAGGTGGAGTTCTTAATTCTACATATTTTGAAGTTTTACTACATTTGAACCTATTGTTAAACTTCTTATATAATAAAACAAACTTGTCAAATTATGACGTCATTTTGAACACTCACGCGGTTTCTATTTTTAAACGGAAAATCTCATTTTTGTCTCTATATCGAAGATCCTGCCTAGTGTCATTTTTATCTTGAGCGTCATCACTTTGAGCCAGTCTCCAATCATAATACCCGATTGTCGACTCAATTCAAGAATCCCGTGATTTGATTGGCCACTTTATCAAATTGATGACGCTCAAGATAAAAATGACACTAGGCAGGAATCCTGCCGCAGGATCCTGCCGCAGGATCTTCGATATCGCCAAAGTGCCAATATTGCCTAAAGTGCCTGATATGATATTAGTAATATCGCCGAAATTTGTTGGCAAAAACTCTTTAGCTATTTATTTGAGATTGAAAATTGCAAACAGTACAAAGTTCAACATATTTCCTTTTAATTTAAGATACAATAGATGATCTATGCAAATTTAGATTTTACGTCAATATATACTTTGAAGTGATAGTAAAATATTCTTTGAATAAATTATAATTTATACTAAAGTTTATATAAAATTCAAGGTAATTGAAAGCTGCTGCAAAAAATGAAGCCGAATTAATTTGACCACTTAACCCACATACTCAGATCTCCAAAAAAGTGATAAATTAAAATTTTCAAAAAATCATATGTTCATCTCACGACACNACGTGAAAAAATTTCCGAAAAAAAAATTGCTTCGATTTTTTCGAAAGTAGGCTCAAAAGAAAGTTGAGAAAACACTGAAGAGAAAGTTGGCTTACGCCAAGCCGAAATTTTGAAGTTTTAGTGGCCAAATTGAAACAAACGTTATTTTGTACTTAATTTTGAAAAAATGCTCAGAAAAAAATCAAAAAAACTCAAAAATTTCGAAATTTTTTTGTTCTTTTTTGGGTTGTTTTGTGCTTTTAAAACATAAACGATTGATTTGGTACATTAGTATGACATAATAACTGCAGAAAATGTAGGAACCACCATATCCTTAAATAAAATTTCACTTAATATTGAAGGAGAAGATCGTCATTTTCCCAACTTTTCATACTCTATAGCGTCACTCCAACATTATAAAAATTGTTCACGATTGTCAATTATGACGAGGAATTGTCTGAGCTTTCCAAAACCGTTAATAATGTAACTCTATCATCTCTAGTTTTTCAACAATTAAGTTCCATAGTCAAAAATGACCAAAAATTCTTACCCTGACCACCCCCTTAACCCACATACTCAGATCTCCAAAAAAGTCATAAATTAAATTTTTTAAAAAATCATATGTTCATCTCACGACACGTTAACGCGAATATAATAAATTCATTTTGAAGCTTTAACATTTGTGCGTCAGACCATATATGAAAAATATAATTTTTCACATTTCAAGGTTATTTTTTTTCATCAGAGACCATTGAAAAAATATTTTTTTGGCGTGAAACCATAATTTGAAGAAAAACTGGGATGATATCAGTTTCACATATCAAAATAAAAAATACCGCCTGATGATTTTCTACCAAAGGAGTCCTACTGCAAAAATCTGTGGTGACTATTAAACCGACGTGAGCTGATTGAACAGCGCCGAGTAAGACAAATAGCGTCGCGTGACTTTTCGATTGGGTGGATAAAATCTTTTAATTTTTTTACACATAAAACTATTACGAATTTCATTCTGGCAAAAGCTTTAAAAATTCAATTTTGAACAATTTTTCATGTCAATTTTTGAGATTGAAGAGAGTGCCTTGACAAAGTTGTTATATTTTAAAAAGTGAGAAAGGCAAAGCAAATATTTTATCATCAAAAGATAGAGCATAGTGAAAAACCCAAGTAATGTAAATCACACGTCAATTGGATAATACAGCTATAAAATACGATTTTTCGAAAGTGACACTGGCCAGATATGGCCAAACTGAGTATGTGGGTTAATAGAAAAATCTAACTTTAAAAAAAATGAAGGACACTTTATTTTCATTTCTTAGTCGCTTTTGGGCAAAAATCAAGGTTGTAATAAAAAGTTCCATGCCGCATGGACCATGCGCAATACTAAAAAATACCCCTTACAATTGTTTTTTGTAAACTTCTCGAATCACTCACCGAGAAGCAAAGCACCGGATGTTACAATCATAACAGTAGCATCCCAAGATGTTGCATTTTTAAACACGAAATATTCGTCTACTCTTAAAAATGAAAACCAGTTATNTATTTTTAAGCACGCTAATTTTGCATACTTTTTGAATATAATTTATATAAGAATTGATTACAGAAAAAAATATTCTTATCAAAATGTACTAATTCTGTTCCAAAATTTTTGATATTACCTAGAAGAGATCAGCCGAAATTTAAATCACAATTTACGGAACGTAAAATCTGAGAATTCTGATAAAAATACGGTAAGCTGATTGATCGGGCTGGCAGTGACGCGCCGCGCCATTGGCTGGCGGCTGAAATTGAATCGGCGAATCGTAGTGCGGTTCAAAAATCACGAGAATTCAAGGCTATTTTTAGATTCAACATCGGTGTTGCTTCACTAAAACAATAACTGCGTATAGTTTTTGACTATGTTTTATTTGATTATTTTTTCATTTTTCCATAAATATCGTAGAATTCCAATGCTGAAAAACCTGTAACACCCTACTCCTATGGTAATTTATTATTAACTGTAGCTACAGGCGTTCTCTCAAAACTTCTAATCTGACCATCAGCAAAAAAAGTCCCTGAGCTTGACCTTTGACCCCGCTTTGAAGCTTTTTCGGTGAGTAGTCAGTTACAAATTACTTCCCTGTGAAAAACACCACTCTGAGTTTAGCTTTACTTCTGAGCTGCTGTTAATAGATCGAAAGTAGCTATGGTTAACCATACAAATCAGCCAGGCTTGAAGAAAGAAAAGTCACGTAAATGACGTGAAAAAAGTCAAGGTTTGAGATTAAAAATTGATTTCTTCGAAAACATATGTAATGAAAACAAGGCAAATATATTATATATTCTTCATTCTATAACCTCAAAAGTATCGGAATTAAAAATTCCGAATTATCCAACAGTTGCCAGATTGATAGTAAAAGTGAAATCAATAATGAAATAAGTTTTAGAGTTATCGTTGAGGTTATTTACTATACGGTAATACCGTAACGGTATAGTCTATACTAGATGAGATATCAAAAATTTACCCTCTATCAAAAGTTTAGAGAACTCTTCTAGTTGTTTCATAAGAAAAACTGACTCGATTGAATGTGAAGTTTACTAGGAACCGTTGCAAAAAAATGTGAACATTAGCGCCACCTAGTTTGCTAACTTGAAGTAAGCGAAGTCTAAGATCAAGCTCATTTTATTTTATGGGCTGCATGAATCTTGACAAAACATTAGGTGAATCTATTTGGGCACATAAGTTATGTGACATAACCCCTTAAATGTATACAATGCAATTAGATTTTCATCTTTCCTCAAAAATTTCATTAATAATCATTTAATTAAATAATCAATCAAAAATTAAACTTCAACTCTTATTGCAAATAGTTGCGGCACAATCAAAAATGTACATAATTTACGAGATAATATTTTTTAACTTAAAGATTAACTGCGTAAAAAGAGCTCTTGCCAAGATTATAGTTAATCTTTTTATACCCAAAAAGGTGATTATTATATCCAAAATAAGATTCATTTATATTATAAATTTTTTAATAAAATAAGGAGCTAAAGTTGTGAGAATTATAACTCACTCAAAATAAGGCCAAACAACAGTTTTTTGCTCATTTAAGCGCCGGATGACATTTTTAAAACGGACCTTGGGGCTCTGCCCACGTTTTCTGTGGTCAATAAAAGCTATAAAAGTATCCTCTATTTTCAAAACTCAGGGAGGAGTAGGCTTTTGAAGTGAAAATAGTGCCACTTTGAAAGGTCAGTTCCCTGATTGGTCGGCCAATCAGAGCCTTCGATTTGTTTTGTGAAAGCAAGATTAATGTTCAATTATTCCTAAACTGAAATCCATATGTTCGTGCTGTTTTTAGTACTTCATTGAGGCGACGCTGAAAAGGCATTAAAAATCGAAGCTCTTTTCGTTTCGAATTTTTTTTAAAAATTGATCAAAAAAATTGTTTTACGGATTATTATCAATATAAAAATTCAGATAAGCCTGTGCTTTAATCTTAAAAATGCTTTCAAGAATACGTCGTAAAAATTTGAGCCATTTTTAATATTTATTCTCGGGGGACATAGATTTCAAAGTCTGAGAGTGCCAAAAACGTCAATTATTTGCCGTTCTAGAATTGTACAGACTTTGGATCAAAAAAAGCTCGTGCTCTAATTTTGGCATGCTTTCGTTACGTGTTCTGTGAAAATTTGAGCTAATTTGGATATATATCGTCTCGGAGGAGATGATTTTGAAAGTTACGAGAAGGTCTCCGTAAGTTACGGACCGTAACTATCATTGGCAGTCGTCATGAAAACATCTGTGATGTTTTTTTCGCAGGCTTAAGGATACATCTACAAAATAAGCAATTTTGGTTTTCTCATAAGTCTTAGTTATCAGTATATTATATACTGTATATATCACCGTGAATATGTCACATCAGCCATGCCTACCACCTTAACGCCTTTTAATATCATTAATAACTTGAATTTCAGATAGTTTTAAGCAGTTTGAAGTGTATTTCCTTTGAAAAAAATAAATACTGAAATATGTTTTTATAAGTCAAATCAGGAAAACAATAAAACTTTTTAAAAATTTATAAAATACAAAATATTTTCTAGGTAAACATACAAATCATAGCAGAAATTAGAGTGTTCCTACCAAACTTATGCCACCTACTAAACCAAGTCTACTATTAAAAGTCAACTGGGTTATTTTAGTCGAAATGGTAAACACGACAAAATAATGTGCGTTTATTGCATTTTAAGTTTCATGATTTAGTTGGTAATTAAAATAAATGACACCTCAAAATTTATGGATTCTTATTATCAACTTACTTGAGAAATTTTAAGGCCCTATTTTTGAGCAATAAAAGGTGTCCAAGGTCAATCATTTCTTAGCCAAAATTTTGGCCAGTTTTTGCCATCTTCTGCCTTTTCCGTATAATTGACTCAAACTAGCTAATATGTTCCTTCCAACTTGGGAGTTCCAAGTCCCGTAACTTATTTTGGGGGTATTAAACAAAATACAGTTTTATTGGAAATATAGAAAAATGTTTTGATTAATTAACTGATCTAAAATTTTTGGAATTTTGTAGAAATCCAGTAAAAAAATTGAAAGCCATTTGACGCATCAAACAGTTTTCAAACTAACAGCTAAATTTGAAAACGTTTGAGTCTGAATATTTTACTGAAAAATTTGATACAAGCGGAGGCCCCATATCGCCGGCCCAATATTGCCGAATTTGCCAATATCGTACATAAAAAACATTTTTTAAGATTGAATTTCTTAAATCAACTTTTTTGGATTTTTTTGCTTGCGTTTGGTGGAATACAGTATGTTTCTTTTTAAGGCCCGAAATGGCAACTTGCTGTGAATGAAAATCCCGCTGATAAAAATGGTAATTAAGCTCATTTTTTTTAAACTATCGGTATCCACGATAGCTCGGATTGTGAAATATAATTACCATATTTGAAAAAAGAAACACACTGTACTTAATTAAACGCATTATGGTAAGTTACTTCATTTGAAACAAATGTTAGACTCCTTAAAAAATTGAAAAAAGTTTTCAATTAATCACGTAATTTCGAACGCCTACGCGTTTTCAATTTTTGGACAAAAAACTTTATTTTTGACCCATTATCGCCGAAAGTGCCAATATCGCCGTAAATTCCCAGTATCGTCTAATTTTTTTATAAAAAATTACAGCGATATTGGGCATCCCCATAATATGGGGCCCATATAACAATTATTTTGGTCAAAATGATCTTTTTAATTTTTTTGTATTTCTTTCTGAATATACACATTCATAGGAAGCGTTATAAATCATGTTGAACGATCAAATCAACGCTCAGAATCACTTAAAATCACTTTTGATTATAATTCATTTTTATCCGATGGCGAATCTTTCTCCTCCTGACTTCGCATCATTTCTATAAATTCATCAAAATCTATTGTCCCATCTCCATCAATATCTGCGTCCTTTATTATGGATTCTAGCTCTTCATTCGTCGGATTCTGCCCTAGCGAGCGCATGACGATATTTAACTCGTGGACGTCAATTGTGCCATTTCCGTCCTTATCAAAAAGTTTGAAAGCTTCTCTTGAGGGGGTTGGTTATTGTTTCTCACACTTTTTTCGGTAATATTAATTGCATAAAAATAAATTTTCAAGTTTTGTTTCTACTTAAATTTTTTCGATAAAAAATTTCAAATGCGGGTAAAACTCGGGCATAGACTATGCCGCATAGTGTACACGGTTAAAATAAATAAATTAGGATTCGATTGATTTTATTCATATTGGTCGCTGTTTTTCAGAGAAAAATTTAAAAAAATGAATTTGGAATGTAATCAACTTTAAATGAAGATGAACTTTCTGGGCTGATGAATATTATTGAGATTCAGGATTATTGATTTTAGGGCTTCTGATTTTTACTCTTTTAGTATATTTGGAAAAACAGCCTTTAAGTTAAAAATATTGTTTTTCGCTTATAACGTTTTTCGTTTAAAACTGCTTTACGGGGCTTTTAGAAGAGCTTTAAAACAGGCTTTAGTAACAGGCTTTGAAAAGAGCTCAATTTTTATGCGTTTATTTAATCTGCTGAATATAAGGGGGCGTAAAGTACATACAAAATCTTTTTTAAAATTCATTGAATTTTTGTCATACTTATTTTTATTGCTGAAATACTATATATGCTTATCTATTCTAAGTCACCCCTGAATCAGGGGCCCTGATCTCATTTGTTATTTAGTCACTTGAAAAAAATCCTGCATTTTTGCGATAATTTATTGAAAATTTGAAACAAGAAATTTCAAGGGCAAAAACGTGTACCGATTTTATAAACAAGAATTGTAAAACCAATTTCTCGTTATTTTTTTTGTTTTTAACTTTTCAACAAAAATTATTTTTAGGTCAATTTTTTATGATTTTAGAGGGGTCCGGGTTCTAAATCGAGATTAATTTTCAATCCCGATCCCGAATCGCTTTTTATCCCGATCCGAGTCTCATTTTTTGTCAATCCCGATTCCATCCCATCTCGAGTCCGGATTCCCGATTCGGTATCCCGTATGAACCTGGAAAAAATACATTCGAGCAAATTGCAATTATTCATTACAAGATAGTGTTGGACAGCATACGTAGACATATTTGCAATCCTCTAATTCGTGTCTTTAACCGACTTTATTCTACTGATCAAGAAAGCCCGAAATTAATTTCGATCTCATTTTAGTCAAGCCCAATCCGAGTCCTGATCTCGATTTAGAACCCGGTCCGACTGCCCAATTTTCATGAAAACAACTCACAAATACAGAGTAACCAGGTTACTGTAACCTATTGAGTTGTTGTCAACCGATCAAGAAAATATAACAATGGTACCGGGTAGCTTTTAATTCCACTTGAAAAATCACAATTACGACATGTAGATTTTAAAATGATTGTGGAGTAGATAAATGTTTGCGTAAAATCGCATTAAAATCGCAAAAAAAATTTCTAGCAAGTAAATTACCCAAATTAATTTTTATATATATGCTACCCTAGGGGGTTCTATGCGGGTAAAAATATACTTAATCTCGATTAATCATACTGCTTTTCTCACGGGTAATTAATTATCTTAATCGCCCAGTGTGTGCCAAAATGTGGCTGATGTTTTTTAAATGTATTTAAATATATATCTGTTCCACCCCATATACTGTATTCCATTAGTCTCTCTTCTGTAAGCGGTTGCTGTGCTCCGGACATTTCTGAGATTGGGTTCAAAAAATGAACCAAAATTTTTTTTGATTTTCTCAATTTTCCCGGAATTATGAACCCAAATCAGGATGTATACCACAGTGGTAAAACCCAGTTATAGTGACAGGGGCCGCTGACGGGACTGCCAATATTGGAATATATTCTTTCTTCCCTTCTTAGTCGATTTTTCTTTCAAACTATCTACCTCTCAAGACGCCTCAATTGTAAGGAAGGACAACAGAAAAAAAAGCAGCAAAAAAAATAAAGTTTCGAGCGCGCTATTTTGGCCTTCGATTAACTATGTCTCTTCTGCATGAATAGCGCTATATAAATGCGCTTTCAAGTTTAGACGTGTTATGAGGTAATCAAACTTAGTAAATCAATATATTCGCCCTCAAATATGCAGGTTCGACCCTCAATAAAGTTCTCTTTTAGCTGCCATCATATTACTTTTTTTGGTTTAGTGAATTTAGTAGTGATTGGAAAAATCGCGCGATTTGCCCTGAGGCCACATAGCTCCCACGGGCTCCCGCGGGTACACATGAAAGTACCTACGCGCACGGATCAGGGTTATCAGGGGCATGATCATTGACCAGAAATATATTTTTTTCGGAAACACCTTATCATTTATTAATTATCGAAAAATTATTCTGAAAAGCTTTTATATTACCGAAATTAAAGTTTTCTTTCCAGCAATGATTTTTTTGTTAGTTTTCATACATAATTGAATTTGAACAAATTTTATTCGTTTTATGATAGATCATTTATTAAATTTACCTGCGAATGGTTATGACAGATAGCAAAGGTGATAAACATAGTTAGCTTATCATACTCATTTTTTCTCGAAATAGCTAATGATAAATAAAAAAAAGTCTATCCGACAGTTGAGTCGCAAATTTTATCTCATTTTGATATCAAAATAATTTTTAAAAAATTTCAATAATTTGTGTTAAATTGCAACATTTTTTAAGTAATTTTAATAATTTTCCGTGTTTAAATTTTGAACTTGAAAATATCCAAATCTTTCATAATGCTATAATACAACAATAAAAGCGAAACCTTAGAAAATGAAAATGAGAATCAATTTAAGAATTTTTGAGAACTTTTAAAAAAATTTATATTTTTCAATAATTTTTTTTAATTTTTCATAATTTTTAGTAATTTTTGGTAATTTATTAGTTTATAACTTGTTCAATTAATGAAATCCAGTTTCTTTTTTATCATGCGACTAAACTTAAAGGCTCTCAATCTGCATTATCAGGGCGGGGCCAAAACGATGCCAAATAAGAACACTACTTTTCGAATCAAAAAAATATAAATCTGAAAACTGCTGTGGTTTTCAACACTCGCCCCTATATCCGTTCCTTTTATGACAAGCTTGACAAAAGATATGGTACATTCCTGAAAGAAAAAACATCCTATAAACCCATTGAATTCCTCTGAAAAAATCTGTCTTAAAAGGTTGAAAATTTGCTCTCTAAGGCTTTGTTACAAAATAATCAAATTTTTGATATATTTTTAACCATAACTTCAGCAGAATAAAACATATTGGTATATAAAATAATGAATGCATGAGTTCTGTAATTTATTGTTGAGTAAAGGTCTGAGGAGGATGAGATAAAAAAAATGAATCATAAATTATGGCGATATGCTGTTTCTGGACTTAACTGTTGATTGACACTTTTAATACTCAATTTATAACATGATGACACGTATTATAAAGATGCAGAAACCTGTTTTTACGGTAGGAAATACGTGGGTGACCTATAATAAAACAGTAGAAATGACCTTTCAAACAAAAAATTGCTTTCTTGCAAATTTAGGAGCCAAAATTGATAAGTACAGCGTGATATATTTGCATGGGCATAGTTTAACAGAGGTCTTAATTGGCTTATAAGTATATTAAATCATTTAACCCTTGGAGGCTTCAACACCACTTAAGTGGTGCGACTTTGAGCGCTTATTACAGGAAAAGTAAAAGTGCTTTCAACTTTATTGTACTGTAGTCTTCAAGATTAAGGATAGTCTTAAACTTTAAAAGTATGAAATTCACATTTTGACTTTATTAACCCTATAAAAAAGTATCATTTACAAATTGAGCTTCAACCTACGCATTTTTTTGTGAGAAAATGGGGTCCGTCAGAACAAAAATAAATAATGGAAAAGATTAAGAATTAAATTTTCTAAGACTTCCTCAGAAATAACCTGCAATTTTCAGTCTTTCATCTACAGGTGTTTTCGAAAAAAGAACCTAACCTACGAAATTTATCGAAATCACTTTTAAATAAATAAAAATTTACTCAGAGCCGTCAGGAGTCCTGACTCAGGACAAAAATTAAAAATGCAGCAGTTTTAGAAAAAATTTTCCTAAAAAGTTAATCATTCAGATGCAACTTGCAATTTCTGGTCTTGGTTTTAATCTACAGGTGTTTTTTAAAATAGACCGGAGCCTCCAAGGGTTACCTAAAAAAACAACATTTTGGTCAAAGATTTATGAAGTTCATTATGAACCCAAAATTCTGAACTTTATAAGAATTATTAAAATGTTTAATCTACTTAAATTGTTGAAACGAGTTAAGCTTTGGCAATAAGTGATTGCCAATGACTTTCATAAAAATTATTCGTGCTGCCATATAACATCACATGAAAAAGCATACCTTTTTAATATATGTTTTTATACAGCCTGAGTTTTCTCGTTGACCGCACTTTTTTTATTCCGCAAAAATACTCGATGATGATTGGTCAATATCCGGAATAACTGTATTAGATTGGTTTATTTTTGTGAAATAAAAAAGCGCGGTCAACGAGAAAACTCAGGCTGTATACATGTTTGCATTTAATTATTATAAAAAAATGGATTTGTTTTATGTTGAAGCCAAACTAAGCCCCGACAAGTCATATTATTGCTGACACAAAAAAGGATTTCTGTTCATAAATTTCATTTTTTTCACTCTGAAGACCCAAAAGCGAAACATGTCAAAAAATAAAATTTTTAGATTTNACCACAAAAAATGTTGAACATAGTAAAGTAAAAGATAGTTGGGTCGAATTTTATGAAAAAAACTAACAGAGTGGAAAATTTGCGGGAAATTTCAAATACGAATTCTGAATTTTCTGCCAATTATTTTTGTAAAGTTACTTTGGAGGCTTAGAACTTCTGAGTCAGAAGTCCCGAGTCAGTCCCTAAGCGTCTAGTAATAAGTAACTACAAGTGACCATCTGAAAGCAGCAAATAATCTTAAATATTTTTCAAAGTCAAGTTCAACAGTCACATAAAAAAGTCATCATTTCTGATGCATACTTTGATGATTTTACAACGTGAAGGCTGAGTTCATTTTATAAGCTCAGAAATAAATAGCACTTTGGAAAATTTGACTGATCACTTTATGCATCTCTTCCGTTATTTATTCAAGTATTGACGCATTCATGACTATAAAAATCATAAAAACGTATACTGTTAGAATAGTAAAGGAATTCTGTTTTAGCTTATTAAAATATCCCCTTGATATCTAACGATTTAATAGCAATAATTGCTAAAAACGAAAACTGGTTTAGCTTATTGATAATTAAATTAAATCAAACAGCTTAATAACAATGAGTATCATTTGTGAAAGTTCACATTGTTGAACTACACAACCAGGACTCTTTGCCGAGGCAAATAATCATGGATCATTGACCCAGGGTTAAGCGTAAAATGTAAAAAATTATGAAAAACCATCAATAAAAAAAGTTTAATTTCCTGTGAATTATGAAAAATATGATGCCAATTTCAGCCGTTGAAATTTTAATTTTTTTATATTTAACGCTTGACCCGTGATTATTTGCCTCAGCAAAGTGTCCACTAAAGACTTTCCAAGTTATAAAAAAATTATAAATTATTATCATTCGTGAGAAGTTTACAAAACTGGAGTTTTACGTGGCCTTTTGGCTGAGGCAAATAATCACGGGTCAAGCTGTTAAATATAAAAATTTAAAATTCAAACGGCTGAAATATGGGCATCATATTTTTCACAATTCACAGGAAATTAAACTTTTTTATTACGAGGTGGTTTTTCATAATTTTTTACATTTTACGCTTGACCCTCGGGTCAATGATCCTGATTATTTGCCTCGGCCAAGAGTCCTGTGACCAGGACTCTCCTGGTTCGTGTAGTTCAAGCACTGTGAAACTTTCACAATGATACTCATTGTTATTAGCTGTTCGATTTAATTTAAGTTATCAATTAGCTATAGGACCAGTTTTTGTTTTTTACTATTAAAAACAGTAGCCGTTTTTATAATTTTTGCATTTCCCACTACAAAGGAGGCCAATTTGATTTTAAATATGAATAATAAATCGAGGAAAATTATCTATCGGCCATTCCTGAAATTCCAAATATGTCTGATGGGAGCTACCGTTGAAACCTAAAAAACAGATAGGGTTAAGGATATCCGGTTCCTACATTTTCTGCAGTTGATTATGTCATAAAAATGCACTTCACAAATCAATTGTTTATGTTTTGAAACGCATAAACCCAAATGAAACAAAAAAAAAAAAAATTTTCGAAAATTTGGCGTATTTTCGATTTTTTTTCTAAGTATTTTTTTTCCAAATTAGTTCATAAATAACGTTTGTAGTTAATTTGACCACTTAAACTTTAAAATATCGGGTTGTATGTTAGCAACTTTCTCTACAGTGTTTTCCCCAGCTTTCTTTGAGACCTACTTTCCGAAAAATCGAAGGCACATTTTTTTTCGGGAAATTTTTTTCAGCGTGACCTTTGAAATTCATCATTTGGTTTTTAGGTCGAAAATTCCAAAAAAAAAACCGCTCCCACAGAAGTTTTATATTGTTTTGAGCTTCCTTCTGCAAAATTTGAGTGAATTTTGAAATATAACTATCAGCGGAGATAGAATTTTCCGGATGGAAAATGTCAAAAAACGACGGTCTATCGGCATATTCCTAGAAAAACTATAGACTTATCGACAAAAACGCTTTCACAGAAATTTGTATACTAAATTATGCAGGTTTGTTGATAATTTGGTTTCTTCCAAAACATAAACTTTCAGAGGAGATAGAAATTTCAATTTATGGCTTAGGTCTCACCTGTTTCGCTAATTGGTGGTCCTGGGCAGTGTACATGCAAAAAAGTTTTGACCACATGTTTTATCGCCAAGATGAAGGCTAAGTTTACAACTGGCTAATTACTGAATGGAGATATCTTCAAGTGTGTTTGCTAATATTATCGAGAATATGTCAAATTAGTTGACCGGATACCCTTAATGAAGTTGATGACCTGTCAATTTTTTCCAATTTGTCCGATCCTTCTCGTTTACCACCTCCCGGAATCATATGGTTTTTATTGCTTACTAAGGTTGAAAAATTCAATTTATTTTACATGCGGTTTTAGAGATAAAATCAGTTAATAGCAGTTAACTTGATGTTGGATCAAAAAATAATTGACAAGTATCAACTAATTGACCTTTGCCTATAATTGAGATTTCAGGAATCGGATGAACTCTTTTCGAAAACATTTGAAGCATTTGATCAATATCAATATCTCATAATGAGAAAAAATTACATGAAAAAAATAAAAAAAAGTCCCAGGACGTTTGAGTAACGCGTTATTATCAGATTTTTGTCAGGACGTTTCATATTTTTTCAGGTCGTCGAGTACGTTGTATATTTTGTAATATTATGGTATCATCTGATAGTGAATTTCCTTTAGTGCAGTATCTTTTTATTTTATAAGCATTTAGAAATAATTTTATAAATTGCATTAGAAATATTGCATTTTTATTAAACGTTTTCGAATTTTTATTATTCGTCTTCAGAATGAGAAATATTTTTCTGTTCACAACTAATAGAAATAATTGCATTATTATTTTTGTTTTTAATTTTTTGTACTTTTACTTTTTTACATAATGTACAATTTGTAAACTCCACCCAGTAATCATAACCGCAAGACAAATGAGCGCACGTATAATCGTAGCTGTGCAGAACGGGACAATCGTAAAAAGTCGAATTTATAAATCTTATTTTTCTAATTATCTTTTCATGCTTAGATAGTAAAAACAAATCGATCGCAAATAACTTTAGTCTGAACACTGTTTGAACCAATTAATAACTAGGTTTGAAACCATTGTAAATGGCCAATTTTATGGTTTGATTCAAATTTA
The DNA here is from genome assembly GCA_004367855.1 of Oikopleura vanhoeffeni. Taxonomy (NCBI): domain Eukaryota; kingdom Metazoa; phylum Chordata; class Appendicularia; order Copelata; family Oikopleuridae; genus Oikopleura; species Oikopleura vanhoeffeni. Next base: position 104,308 of record SCLH01001391.1, read on the forward strand.
ATTCAAAATGTTTCATTTTCCTGTCGTCCCGTGCAAGAGGATTGTAATTTTATGGAAAATTTTGATAAAAATTATAAGATAAATTTTTAGATTAAAGCCTTGTACATTATAACAGGCTACCTATGTTTGGCCTACAAAAGACTCATAGTTGTATTTTTGCGTTATTCGTATTGTTCAGGGGATTGTATTTCGAGGTTTTAATGAGGAAATGTCCAATTTAATAGCAGAATTGACGCAGATATAGCTGCGATTTATAATTCTCATGCGAAATCTGGCACAACTATTTTTTATCTCGCGGGGCTTAAGAGGGTAGTGTCCCCAAAATAATTGTGGCTGAAAATTGGTATATATTGGTATATAATTAAATGGGGCCAAAATTGGCATATATTGGTATATAATTAAATGGGGCCAAAATATTCAGTGGGAGTCTCACGGCTCTGTGATGTGTCGATCTCTAACTAGAGGACGCCAAACAGTGAAAACGAAGCTTCGCGGAGGTACCATTTCCGCAAACGGAAAACAACAAACTTGAGCAAAAAGTTATTGGACTACTAATTTATTGTCAATAATGTAGTAACAATACAGTCGATAACCTAAAAATAATGTCAAGGTCAATTTCAAAGTCATCTCATCGCATTAAAATATCACCCAGATATCACTTATAATGTAGCAAATTTAACTGTTAGTAATTTCCTTATAAGTTATAACTTCAATATCAATGGTTTAAAATAATTAATTGAAAAATAGAAATACAGGCCAAAAACTCTCATTTTTAAATCTACTTTCTCGCCACTAGGTGGCTCAAAAATTTTTGTTGTTATGTGGAACATTTGACTGATTCACACTAGTATTTTTTTTTATAACTATCTGTTTTACTTTGATCCCGGGTTCTCTCGGTCCGAACTCTACATAAAGCCTATAGCGTAAAATTGAGGAAAATCGAAAAAAGCTATTCCGGAGAAAATTTTTTGGAGATTATTTTTCATTGAAAATGCTTAGTATGAGAAAAAAAATAGCATTAATTTCAGTTAATTTTTGCAACCACAGCCTGTATTGAACCTGAAATGTATGCAACCCAATAGTGTGTTTGGCATCACAAGGCTGAGCTAAGTAAACGTTCAAGGACCGGTTACTGACCGGTATCAAATGAGCTTTTAAGGAGCTGGTCTTTGGACGTTCTCGATTTCACAAATGGAAAGCTATGATAGATCAGCTAGATTTAGTTGCCTTTTCGTTTGGAACTTTATCAATTATGCTGGACGAATAGGCTGTTTGCGAAAATTCGTGAATTCGTGGTATTTTAATTTGACTCAAATTGGACCAAAAATCTAGCTCAAGCTCCATGACGTAGGTGGCACTTATTGAGATTGGGTAATGTAGCGATATCATGCGTCGGTGAGAGATTTTTCATGCGTTTGGGGTCGAATTAGAGTATTCAATATAAGTATTCAATATCCTTTTCCCGATTGAACTCCATCTCAAAAACGTTTACTATATATCTAAAGCGCGTGTTGGAATCCCACTTATTTCGTCTCCGTCGAGGCAGGCCGATTTTATTAAAAATCGCTTTTCGTTATTTTAGCGAGAAAAATTTAGTTGTTTGACGGAGATGAGAAATTCTGAGTATATTATATACTGCTGATTAGAGAAGATACAAAATGATAAAATTTTACAATGGAAGACACCGGAGTAATGAGCGATAAACTCATATATTTTTTCAATAAAAAAAGAGTTTTTGGGAGTATTATTTCCCGATTTATTTTTTGCTCGGTCAAATTGGTCAACCAAATGAAGTCAAATTTGGCTTGGAACAAATTTGAAAATCATAAATATTGGACAAATATTGGACTTTTCTGATATCGTTCATTTATATGAGATGGTGGAGATCGTCATATAAATTTATATAATATGGCGGATATCATTGTTTCCAACGTACTCAACAGTACGAGCAAGCCAAGAAATATAAAAAAACCCGATTACTTCGATGGATTTATTTGTAACACCTTTTTTGCGTCAATTCTTATCTTGTCATTTTCTGAACTGTGAAAATTCTGAATTTCTACTTTAAGGGAGTAGTTGTCGCTGATTTGCCTGTTTTAAGATGCGGTTTCTGGATAAACTAGCTATGGTGGAATCCCAAAAACTTTTTTAACGTAAAGAACAACTCTTCGCAATCAATTACAGACATTTAGTAATCTGATACAACTCAACCGACGCACTCACATAAAAATATAGTAAACCTCACAAAAAACCACTAAAAAGCCTACTTCTCCGTCAGTTTTATTATTTTCATTTATTTTTTTGGTGGTCAGGCTCCAGACCATCACCTGTACAAAAAATAATCTAGGGGAGCCGGTTTTTTTCGAAATTTATTTTTGTCGGACAGAAACTCAAAAGCAATTTTTACAAAAACGAATCTGAAATCGAGAATTAGAAGGTTTTTCAAAAGGCCTACCCTCCCGCCATTTTTTAGATAAATTGTCGTGTATTCTTCTACCTGAAGCTCAAAACTAGACTTAGAACAATCTAGAGCGTTTTTTTCAACCAATTTTGATCAGACTTCGTTCGGGGCATATGAAGTGCTATAATTTTTCAATTTTGAACACTAAAGAAGCGTATACTCCCTCTACAATATACATCAATTTTTTCTATTTTTTGAGTCAAGTTTCCGGAAAGCAATATTAACAAATATGTAAGCTTTTTTTTAACTTTGCTTTTTGACAGATAATTTTTCTTTCGACCAATTTTCGTTTGGAATTTTTTTCGGTTTTTTGACCATTTTTTCCGTTAGAAAAGCAAATTTTGAAATTAAGAGCTCTAAATATTGCTGATATTGCTTCTCGAACTTACTCAAAAAGTAAGCTTTAGTGTTTTTTTGGAGGCATTATTCAGGGTGAGTGCGTGGGTAGGTTGAATTGTATCAGACTACATTAGTATTAATATTATCTTCTAAGGCTTGTTCGCCACGTTCAGGAAAGTTTTTTTCAATACCACTCTACAGTTATCAAGAAACCATGTATAAAACTTCAAAAAAAGCCTTAATCAGCGACAAACCACTCCTTAAAGAGGAGTAGCCCCTTAACCTGCTCCTGAAATTTAAATAAGTGCAATATTATTCTCAATTCAAATTTTTTGTATTTGTATCTTCAAAATTTTATTGTTACTACCAAAAAAGCTACTTGAGAATATTAGAAACATCCCCTTTTTGTTTACTTTTTTCGGTTTCATTTAGCATGTAGGGTATGACTTTAATAGTCTCTTTATAAATTTTTGGGTTCGAATGCGTAGCCACAACAGTTAAATCACACGTTGAAAAAGAGTGGCTACGCATTCTAACGCAAAAAGTGAATAAAGGATACTTCCCATAGCATATTTGTTTATACTTGTAACATATTTTGAAATAAATAGTGTTTTTTCAGTATGTAGCTTTATTTTTTTTTCTGCATCAGTAGGGACATGAATTCTGGTAATGAATCTGTGAAATGCGGGAGGTTCTGCAATAAATTACAGAAAAACGTAGTTAAATCCAACTAAATTAGAAAATGGAAGATTAAGTGTCCATTAAGTTGAGTCAAAACCGTTCGTAATCAAAATATTTTTCAACATTTTTATATTTGCGTTGAGTAAAATATGTTTTGTTCAGGCAATAACTGGCGTCATTTTTCTGTTAATTATTGCAAAAGAAATTATGACGTGTAAATTGCTGTCCGAAGGTTTCTTTTATAGATTCTGTTCATTTTTAAATGTTCCCGTAATTCCCGGGCACAAATACATTTTCTAATGTATTCTGATTTATTAAAAAAACATTATTTAACCACTCAAGGTATGTTAACGGATTTTTGTATAAACTCTCAGCTATAATTGGGAATCGGATCGGCTTTGATTAAACCGTCAACTCTTGATTTAAAGACCAAAATAATTACTTTTGGGTTGTCATTGCCAAAATTGGAAGACCACTTAGGATCTGATGCATGCTTTTCTGGTCATTTCTTTTCTGCAACTTTTTATTCCCTACCAACTCTGCAAAACTTATTTAGGATTCCTAATCACCCCCATTTTGAATATTTTTTTAAGGGTTTAAATTTAATTGGTTAAAATCCCGGTTGTTGGGTATCAATTTGATTTGTGATCGATTCCAGCTTAAATAACTTAATACTGGTTTTAATATTAGGATACAGAGTTTTTGGTAAATTATAAAAACTATTTTTTTTGAAAATTTAAATGGCAGATTTTACTTCGACTCTTACTATGACAAATCGAATTTTCTAAATAATTCTGAGAAAATTTATATTAAGCGATGACTCAATTTCTTTTGGAATAAAATTTTCTTAAACATTTTTGAAATATTTCCTAATTAGTTTTCTTCTCTATTTTTTATGTTATCTGTTTCTGGCAATGCAGACATATAAAAACTTCATATCTACAGACAATGGATCCAACTTTTTAAAATGTAAATTTATTTTTCTCGAAATATCTTAACGTGCGCAATTTAATAGAATTGGATATGTTGTTTTAAGGGTTGACGCACGGTTTTGAAGCATTTTTCAGTGAGCTGCCATTAATACACGGAAATTTTGGGATAATGATGTTGGGCCACCAAAATGTTTTCTAAAAAACTACTTTTAATGCTGCAACTAAACATCGAAATTTTGGGATAACTGAGTTGAGCCAAAATTTTAAAAATTGCTTTTAACTAGCCATTTTAGAGTGCGCATGTGAACAGAGCAGTGGCCCTGAATGTAAGTCACCTAAGAGCAATCTGTAATTTTTTCTTGTGTGAGTTAGACCAATCATAGTGGATATAAACCAGCTCTCTATTAGTCGGACTTTTCATCAAAATTATTATTAAGAGGAAACGTTAATAAGAAACCGTGCTACACCCGTAAGGACGGGACCAATTTTCGATTCAAAGAATTAATTTAAAACTGAATTTAAAAATCAAGTAGGCAACAGCCAATTTAATCACTAACGTGATTTAAATCTTTCCTTATTCCCTATTAATAAATTCTAAATTTTTATGATTATCAAATTTACTTCATTCAAAATAATTCAAAAATGGAGATCAGGTGTACATGGAGTGAGATCAACAGTTATTATCCCAACATTTTTTTAAATTATAGTGATAGTGACAATAGAAATAGTTCTGTGATTTGTTTTAAATTTTTTTTCTATAAACACTAGTCTAAGAAACTAGTCTAAATAAAAACATGTTATCCTTCATTTCTTAATGATACACATTTTAAGAATGTACTTTTTATAAATTTTGCAAGTTAAATTTCTTAACACGTGTAATAATTTGCCTTTTCTATTAAAGTTGAATTTAGTATCGTTTTAAAAATTATTATTTTCTTCCCAAATTTAACGGACTTACTAATAAAGCTTGTGCAGCTATCTTGCCTACTGTTGTAGCAATTTGCACCCTTAGATTGCAAATAAACGAATCATAATAATGTTGTCTTACTGATTGTCTTGAAGTATGATTATAGGCAAAGATGCTTAATATTGAAAGATCGCTAAATTTTGATCCGGTGTGTTAATCACTCAAAGTAATACTAAGAACAACAACTTATACAACATCAGTGGGATTTTGACAACACGCGCTATAGAGATAGTTGTAACGTTTTTTGAGATGGAGTTTCGTTGGGAGAAAAGATATAAAAAAAACAATGCTTCGTTCTTTTTTTAAGGATTTAAAACATTTAAATACGAAAAAAATAGGGCTTTCTAATCGGCAAAAAATACAAACCAAGTCAGAAAACAGAAAAAAAATTTTCATGCATATAATGGTTCTCGGAGTAAAGCTTTCGCTGTTGTAAATTTTCTCTCCACCTATTTTAACAAAAAATTTAGTTCCGGAACTAAAATATCAATTTTAAATTTAGTTTCAACGGGAGCCTGGATCAAAGTCACATTATGGAGATTACTGTTCCTTTATTATGTTCATAATTTTAATATAAATCACCACCAGAATTTGCTCACCCAAGTGCAACAAATGGTACAAAAATCGGTACGTGCACATTTCAAAAATCAAAAATTATAACCGGACCATCCGATTGACTCTCAGTGAGCAGTCCTCACACTTTTAATATATAATTAAAAAACTTGCAAGAAAATTATCTACACTTGGTGGTATCAAAAAGTTATTAAACTTGAAGCTGAGATTTTGACGCCCACTCCTTAGGAGGTGCCATAAACTCGGCAGACTAGAGTCCAATATAACTAACAAAATATATTCAGTCTATTTGTAGCTTTTTTATAGTTAGCTGCCGATATAAATATGTTCACGCTTGATAAAAACATTTTTTATCTATTTTCAGGAACGATCTGAGTCGATTTTTCATCTTTAAAATGTGAAAAATATAAAAAAAATTCAAAAACATTAGAAACTTTTCCGCGTTTTTGTCAAAATTTTTTCTGTTTTTTTTCATTCAAACTATGGGTAAAAATCAAAAATAGCCACTTTTTATTTTTCATTGATGCCTACCATATTTTTTCTGACCGCGTTTGAAAAAATCATAAAATTTTAATTTTCCATCGACTTTTTTAGACCATATTATAATATTATATTTAACATTTTCATTGTGTATTTATTCTACGTAGTTTCAAATAAGTCTAATTCATTGTCAAGAGTTTTAAAAGTACTAAAATAAGTACTAAAATATTATATTATGAAAAATTTTCAAATCAGAACCAAAAATGTTTTTTCGTGGTTTTTGATTCTTCTAAAATCGCGGCAAATCACTAATTGAATTTTCTGGTATATATTAAATCTCCGTATGTCAACTAATGGTTTGTCGCGCGATTATCGATTTTAATTATTGATCAAATTTTAACAGTTGGCTGACATTCGATAAGTGTATTCGGCACTCAATTTTTCGAAATTTTATGCAGCGAAAAATTCTCAATAAAATGCCGGGTGTAATAGGCGCCATTTTTTTTTGAATAGTAGGCCATTTAAATATCCAAAACGTCATTTATAGGGAAATTTTTACTCTCAAAAAATTGTTTTTCTTTACTTTTTGCCATTTTTAGGCCTTTTTATGGAACAAATTTTTGATAATTTTGAGAAATTTTGATGTGNTTAACCTCTCTGAAATTTAAATTTAAGTGAATATTATTCTCATTCAAATTTTTGTATTTGTATCTTCAAAATTTATTGGTTACTACCAAAAAAGCTTACTTGAGATATTTTAGAAACATCCACTTTTTTTTACTTTTTTCGGTTTCATTTACATGTAGGGTATGACTTATATCTCTTTATCATTTTTTGGTTAGAATGCGTAGCCACAACGTTAAAATCACACGTTGAAAAAAGGAGTGGCTACGCATTCTAACCAAAAAGTGATAAAAGGATATTCAAGCTATTTGTTTATACTTTAACATAATTTTTGAATAAATAGTGTTTTTCAGTATGGGCTTATTTTTTTTCTGCAGTCGAGGACATGATTCCTGGAATGATCTGTGAAATGCGGAGGTTAACTGCAATAAATTACAGAAAAACGTAGTTAAATCAACAAATTAGAAAAATGGAGATTAAGTGTACCATTAAGTTGAGTCAAACCGTTCTTATTCAAATATTTTTCAACATTTTATATTTGCGTTAAGTAAAATATGTTGTTGTTCAGGCAATAACTTGGCGTCATTTTCTGTTAATTATTGCAAAAGAAAATATGAGCGTGTAAATTGCTGTCCGAAGGTTTCTTTTATAGATTCTGTTCATTTTTAAATGTTCCGTAATTCCGGGCACAATACATTTTCTAATGTATTCTATTTATTAAAAAAACATTATTTACCACTCAAAGGTTATGTTAAAGATTTTTGTATAAACTCTCAGCTAATAATTGGGAACTGCGGATCGGCTTGATTAAACTCAACTCTGATTTAAAGACCAAATAATTACTTTTGGGTTGTCATTTGCCCAAAATTGAAGACACTTAGGACCTGATGAGTGCTTTTGGTCATTTCTTTCTGCAACTTTTTATTCCCTGACACAAACTCTCAAAACTTATTTAGGATCTCCTAATCACCCCCATTTTGAATTTTTTTAAAGTTAACAGGTTTAATTGGTTAAATCGGTTGTTGGGTATCAAATTTGATTTGTGATCGTTCCAGCTTAAAGTACTTAATACTGGTTTAATTTAGATACAGAGTTTTTGTAAATAAACTAAAAAACTATCTTTTTTTGAAATTTTAAATGGCAGATTTTACTTCGACTCTTAACTATGACAAATCGAATTTTCTAAATAATTCTGAGAATTTTA
>SCLH01001392.1:4793-49702 GCA_004367855.1 Oikopleura vanhoeffeni
TTAAATCGTTTAAGTTTTTCACACTACGCATTTTTACTAGTAAACGAGTAACTGTTTAAAATCGAACAAAAAAATCTCGATGAAAATAGTGACTTGCTGAATTTCCATTCTTTGCCTGCAGCTAAGTACTTTGCTGATAGCTTCCACCATGAAATGTTTTTCCCCCCTTCTCCGGGAGTATCTGGGTCGCAACTACATCACTGATGTAGTCTAGGATAATGGATAGTTTCTACGTCAGCAACTTTTTCGGGTTTACTTTTCGATTTTGGATAAAAATTTAAATTTGCCGATTTTCTATCGCATTATTGCGATTCGCATACCGGTTTTAATTTTTTGCCAAAATTTCTGGTTTGAATAAAAATTGAAAATATAATAGTATTGGTTTCAGTCAGAAGTTATAGAAATAATGATTCCAACCTCAATATTCGGTCACAAAATAACCGGGTTGATAATTGTTTGATATCACACCTTTAACAGAAATTTCTGATACATACCGATATTGTTTTCAAAACTGCATTTTCGGTATTTTTAACCGACCAGTTTTAATTAAAAACATATGTTCAAATAAAAATCGTAAATAATTAAGCAATCCAAGCAATACTCGTTATTTAATATGGTTTCTTAACAATGTTATCAATACGGCATTCAATAAGTTTTCGTTTTTACTGCTTTTTTTTTTAATTCACCACACAATACAGTTATTAATATAATTACTTCGAATCACACTTTATTTTGTTTTATCTATCTAAAAACCGGTCAGTGAGAAGTTATCAATAAATACCGGTTTCCTTTTTTAATTCGTCACAATTACCGGTATCACGATTTTCTCTATTCCAGTTCCTTATTTTTTAATATAATAAATTCCGGTTTTAGTGGAAAAGTGCTCAATAATTAGCGGTTACAGTAAAGTACTCGATAATTACCGGTTTCTTAAAAGTGTACCCTCCTTTTTTCCCACCAGGTCTTTCCGTCTCTTTATCTACATCAGCCGAAGCTGTGCATTTGGCCTGGGCAGATAGATACAACAAAATAAAATATTTTTCATTATTGTTTTAATGCTGGTCAACTGTGTTGTGAGTACTTTGTCCGCCATTCTATACTTTTTATAACACAAAGTCACGTGACGGAACTTCTGATAATTAGCGACAAAGGCGTTTTACGCAAAAACGAATTTATCGGGACACGATATCTAAGTGCCGTTAAAAGGTCGAGCCAATTTAAGGGATTCTGAGTTAATACGGAGGTAGAAATTATCGGACATTTGACTAATTTGGTCATCGGAATACTGCGGTGATTTGCCTTTTTCTCAGACCTTTCTCCACGTATCTCAGATCACAGACTAAGACGCTAGTGGTAGAAGCAAACCGTGAATATTTATTTAGTGGTTCATTTTTTTGCAAGAATGTGACATTTTATTTGGATAAATAGGGACAAGGCGTACAAGGCTAGTACTGAGTCAGTACGAAGTTGAGTAAAATTAAACTTTTACCTACGGTTTCTGTAAGAGATATATCTCTGAGATAAGCTCTATGCGTGAAGTTCAAACCGGTGGTCTCATGCAGCACGAGTATGCTGATATGCATTGGAACAAGTTGTCAAAACGAACGTGAGACCACGACGGTTTGAGTTCACGCATAGATCTTATCCTAGAGATATGCTCTGAAAGATATAGTAGGTAAAAGTTTAATGTTACTAAATTCGTACTAATCAAGGAAACAAGTTGTCCAATCAAATACATCATTCTGTCATAAAATGGACACTAAAATTCATCTTTGTTTATTAATTAAGCGTTCAGGACTGTGTGTCACCTTCTGTGTGTTAATAAAGTGTGTTAATTTCACGGGTTTGGTAAAAACTACGCAAGTTAATTCCAATCTGTTCCCGACGATTTGTTTGGAAATTTAATTTTCTTACTCACTCAAAAAAATACAATTAAAAACCAAGGAGCGGATTTCCAATAGTGAAAATTGGCGGTTTTCATGCATTTCTAGAAATTTTGGACAAAATTTTAAAATAGTTTCCAAACAATTTTGAAGTTTACAATGTTTCCTCTGTCGTGGTAAATATCAAAAATTCAAGATGAAAAACCAGGGCGAGATGGTTTTTGAGATCGGAAAGATTTTGTTTAAGAATCAAAAACCTTTTGAAAAATCGTTGGTTCAAATAGAAAAAAAATTGATTCAGATGTGTAACTGGTGTACACCGGAAGTGATTTGTAGCAATGAGTCACTGCAATTGAAAAACGTGGCAGATTTTCGAGTCGGTTTTTGCGTACCCAATTTTGGAACAAATTTTTCATTTAGACCATTGGGAACGAAAGCACGCTCGTCAAAATGAAAAATATTTTGTGAAAAGTAGCATCTTATGTTGAAAATATTAAAGAGCAGGGGAATCACAATCAACGAAGTCTTTGGGTACGAAAAAGCCGACCCGAATTTTGTCTAACAACTCTTTTGTAATTATGGAAAGTTTAAGCTGAAAAAATTTTTATTTGCCTATCTAAGTAGGAATTTCACGGGCCACAATTTGTACTTAATGGAATTTCTTGCGGCGATGCGCACCTTTTCAAATCTTCATTGCAATTTTGACCAGCAATTACGCCACCAGTGGTGCGGGTACCAAAAATACAATAATGTCAAAATATTTATTTCGAAAGTATCCTTTATTTATTTTCTTGATTATTTTATCTGGTCCAGTGCTGCGATTTAACTAGTGTGTTCCGCATCAGATCCAGCTCATTTTTTTTTTTTCAGCTTAAACTTTCATAATTACAAAAGAGTTGTTAGACGAAAATTCGGGTCGTGCTTTTCGTACCCAAATAGGTCTAAATGAAAATATTTTCTGAAAAGTAAAATTTGACCAATTAGATTTGATTAAAATTGAAATGATTGCAAAGGTCTTCAGGCGTTAAGCTCCAATCAGACTTTCGTTTGATTGGTCTGCCTCTTTATATTGTTGACATGACGATGCACTTTTCACAAAATATTTTTCATTTTGACGAGCCGTGTTCGTTCCAAATTGTCTAAATGATAAAATTGTTCCCAGTATCCTATTACGAGGAAGGTAATCAAATTGCCTACGTAAAGAATAACAACCAATTGTGTGTTCAATTCAGGGATTTGATTGGGTGGTTGGCCCGTCTCACTCTCGTTGTATTTGGTTGTATTTTTACCTTGTAATTTTTACCTCTGTAATGGTTTTATTATTTACCTAGCATTTTTGATCTACCTTCCTCGTAATAGGATACTGGGTACCAAACAACCGACTCGAAAAATTGCTCACGTTTTTCAAATTTTGCGAGTGACTCATTGCTACAAATCACTTCCGTGTACACCAGTTACACATCTGAATCAAGTTTTTTCTCATTTGAACCAACGATTTTTTCAAAAGGTTTTCGATTTCTTAAACAAAATCTTTCCGATCTCAAAACCTATCTCGCCCTGGTTTTTCATCTTGAATTTTTGATATTTACCACAGACAGAGGAACATTGTAAACTTCAAAATTGTTTGGAAACTATTTTTAAAATTTTGTCCAAAATTTTCTAGAATGCATGAAAACCGCCAATTTTCACTATTGGAATTCCGCTCCCTGGTTTTTAATTGTATTTTTTTTGAGTGAGTAAGAAAATTAAATTCCAAACAAATCGTCGGGAACAGATTTGAATTAACTTGCGTAGTTTTTACCAAACCCGTGAAAATTAACACACTTTAGTTAACACACAGAAGTGTGACACACAGTCTGACACGCTTAAATTAATAAACAAAATGAATTTAGTGCCCATTTTTATGACAGAATGATGGTATTTCGATTGGACAACTTGTTTCCTGAGTTAGTACGAAGTTTAGTAACATTAAACTTTTACCTACTCTTATCTTTCAGAGCTATTATCTCTAGGATAAGATCTATGCGTGAACTTTAAACCGGTGGTCTCACGTTCGTTTAGAACAACTTGTTTCCAATGCCATTATCAGCATGACTCGTGCTGCATGAGACCACCGGTTTTGAACTTCACGCATAGAGCTTATCTCAGAGATAATAGCTCTTACAGATAAGCGTAGGTAAAAGTTTAATTTTACTCAACTTCGTACTGACTCAGTACTTAGCCTTGTCCCGTATTTATCCAAATAAAATGTCACCATTCTGCAAAAAAAATGAACCACTAAATAAATATTCACGGTTTGCTTCTACCACTAGCCGTCTTAGTTCTGTTGATCTGAGATACGTGGAGAAAGGTCTGAGAAAAAGGCAAATCACGCAGTAATTCCGATGACCAAATTTTAGTCAAATGTCCGATAATTTCTACCTCCGTATTAACTCGAAGATCCCTTGTAAATTGGCTCGACCTTTTAACGGCACTTAGATATCGTGTCCCGATAACTTCGTTTTTTGCGTAAAACGCCTTTGGTCGCTATTTATCAGAAGTTCCGTCACGTGACTTTGTGTTATAAAAAGTATAGAATGGCGGACAAAGTACTCAAACACAGTTGACCAGCATTAAAACAATAATGAAAATATTTTATTTTGTTTGTATCTTATCTGCCCAGGCCCAAAATGGCACAGCTTCGGCTGATGTAGATGAACGAAGACGGGAAAGACCTGGTGGGGAAAAAGGAGGGTACACTTTTAAGAAACCGGTAATTTATCGAGTACTTTTACTGTAACCGCTAATTATTGAGCATTTTCACTAAAACCGGTAATTTATTATATTAAAAAAAAGGAACTGGTAATATGAAGAAAATCGTGATACCGGTAATTGTGACGAATTAAAAAAGATAGACCGGTAATTTATTGATAACTTTCACTGAACCCGGTTTTTATGATAGATTAAACAAAATAAAGTTGTGATTCGAAGTATATTATAAAACTGGTATTGTGGTGAATTAAAAAAAAAAGCAGTAATAAACGAAAAACTTTCATTGAATCCGGTAGTTTTTGATAACATTGTTAAGAAACCAGTAATTAAACGAGTGATTGCTTTAAATTTATTTACGATTTTTTATTTGAACATAATGTTTTAATTTAAAACTGGTCGGTTAAAAATCGAAAATGCAGTTTTGAAAACAATATCGGTATTGTATCAGAAATTTCTGTTTAAATTGGTGTGATATCAAACATATTTATCAACCCGGTATTTGTGACCGAATATTGAGTTGGGAATCATTATTTCTATAACTTCTGACTGAAACCAATACTTTATATTTTCATATTTTTATTCAAACCAGAAATTTTGGCAAAAAATTAAAACCCGTTATGCGAATCGGCATAATGCGATAGAAAATCGGCAAATTTTAAATTTTTATCCAAATTTCTCGAAAGTATAACCCAAAAAAGTTGCTGACGTAGAAACTATCCCATTATCCCTAGACTACAGTGATGTAGTTGCAGACCCAGATACTCCCGGAGAAGGGGGGAAAACATTTCATGGTGGAAGCTATCAGCAAAGTATAGCTGCAGCAAATGGAAATGGAAATTCAGGCAAGTTCACTATTTTCATCGAGATTTTTTTGTTCGGATTTTTAAACAGTTACTCGTTTACTATGTAAAAATGCGTAGGTGTGAAAACTTAAACATTTAAAATTACAGTTTACCAAACTTAAACAGGTTGCCTAGAAATTTCTTGTTATTTTTCATTGTGAATTATTTACTAATTTATAACAACATTTCAACGTTCTTTACTAAACCTATTTCATACGTCAACGTTGCTAAAAAATCGTAAATTTAATTCAAAAAATTATGGTCAGAAAAAATGCAACAAAGTTCTCGTAATATTTTTTGATATTTCTCCTCAATCTTTCTTGGTCAAAGATGCCGAGCGCTGCGCTCTTTGATAAGAGTAATGTGTTAATCTCATAACAAATAATAATAAGCCTGATTTCTGTTAATACTGGAGATACACATTTAAAATATGTTTTTTTTTTATTTCTTCAAGGAGGCTTAATTTTTGCCTTTTTCATCATAATTTTATCGATTTTTGTGATATGCAAATTTTAGATACATGTACAGATACATGTATAACCCTAAAAAAGGCTTTAACTGTTAAAGTTTAACATCAATATAATGATTTTTTATTAGCCGCAATCGATTTTTAGACCCTATTTATTCGGAAATGATATTTTGTTTATTCAATTTATCAAAAAAGAGTCTTTTTTGTACAAGCAAATTTCCGAGGATGAAACTTCCCGATGACAATAGTAAACCTCAATTCAGGCGCCTATGGGAAAGATGCTGCTGAGTCAACTTATGGAAACAATGGAAATAGTGCAAATTATGAACAATCTAGTAATTACGGAACCCAAGATTCTTCAAGCTCAAATTATGCAGGAGGAGACAGTGGAAATTATGGGGTATCTGCTGCTGACAGTGGTTATCAGGTAAGATCGAGATTTGAAAATACTGCAAAAAATTAATTAAAAATTTATATGGTTTTTTGAAAATTGATATCACCAGTTGACCACAAAAATAGTGGATTGAACAAAATTTTAACGTATCAACTCATCGACCCTGGGGTACATTTGGATTTTCTTGAATCGGATGTACTGTTTTCGAGAACATTTGATGGGTTGGCAGTAAAATGCCAAAATAGTAAAAGAAAAAAAAATATTTTATATCTTTCTGGCTTAAATTTAGAACAAAAAAGAAAATTTGAAAAAAATTTTTTAATAAAAATTTGTGGAGAACAAAATCGACAAAACGAATATTTTTTATGAAAAAAGACCAATTTCAAAATTAGTTATTCTGAAAGATATTTCTTATTAGAAAAATTACCGTAAGAAACCTAAAATTTCATTGCGAACAAGAATATTAGCATTTTTTCAAAACAAACTTCTTTATTTTCCAAAAAATTTAAATTCTCAGTTTTTCGCCTTCTTTTATTCTCGCCTTTTACTGCCAACCCAATTTGATGCCCTTTACATTTGAAACACATAATTTTATTTTCCTAAAGTTACAAAATGGATTTCAATTTTCAAAATAACAAGTTACCTTATAAATATTATTTTCAATTTTTAAAATTATCGATAAATTATCAGTGATAATTTCATTAATCTTAGAAATTCACGATTCAATTTTTCTTTTAATTTATAATGATTTTCTTGAATTTAATTAACTTTTAAATTATTGTATTAAAAATTTAGGCACCCGCTGCAACTAACTATAACAAACAGCCCAATAAGAAGCCAAAGAAACCTCAAAATTCTTATAATGACAATAATAATAACTCAGGTAATACAGGTAATTCACAAAACAGTCAATACGGAAGCACCGGAAATAGTGGGAATTACGCCGGAGCAGGATCTGACCAATATGGAACCGGAAATACCGGTAATTATGACGGTGCAGCTACAGACCAGTATATTGCTGACCAATACGCGGCTGGAAATGGAAATAATGGGAATTATAATGGTGGAAATACCGGAAATTATGATGGTGAAAATACTGGAAATTATGATGGCGGAAATACCGGAAATAACATCGCTGGAGCAGATCAATACAATGCTGGTACTGGAAATAACAATGGTGCCAATTCTGACCAGTATAATGCCGGAACCGGTTACGATAAAAATGCCCAAAATCAGGGCAAAGATCAATATTCAGGCGGATATAATGGGGACAATACCGGTTACGGAGGCGATATTTCCGGTGCCTATGATACCGGTGCTAACTATGGAAATGCAGGATATGGAAATGCTGGGTATGATGATGGATATTCGACAGGACTCACTTGCTGGAAATGCAATGCAAAAAGTTTTGATGACTGTGAAGCATACGGTTACGTGGAAACATGCCAATCAAACCAGGTACTTATTTTTTATCAGCAATTGTTTTTAAACAAAATATTTTACGCTGGTTTTTAATACAATCAACATCAAACTTTCCAGATCGAGCGTGAAAAATTATTTCTCTCGTCATTAATCACGTGCATCTAGAAGCAATTTTATTGGATGAAAGATTTTGCGGGGAAACTTGCGCGCCTGTTATTTCTACAGATATTTTGATCAGATTGTTTTGATTAATAGATTTTTGAAATAAGATTAAACGCATTCAGTATCAATTATAAACGAATGTTTTCAAGAGATGAATTTTGACATCGAAGCCTTAATTGAGATCGCTCAATACAGGGGGGTCCAATATCGCCGAAAGTTTTTTCCAATTAAAATTCGGCGATATTGGGAACTTTCGGCGATATGGGGACAGAAATATTTTTTTATTTGCCTAGGTTTCTTTCGACGATAATTGCAAATTCGGAATTATTAGAACGGCAATATTGGTCCCCCCTGTAAAAGATATAGAAAATATTTAGCGCGGTCTTACCCGGTTTTTAAAAAAACTTATTTTCAAGATTTTAAAATAACACCTAATTTAAATTTTTACGAGTTTGAAGCTATAAAATTCGATAACAGACAAAATATACAATATTCTTCAATTTTTAAAATAACGGTATTTTTGAACACCAGTATTCTCGCTCAAAAATATTAATAAAATTTTTGAAAAAAATCAACATTTTTTAAAGGAATCTTGCGAATTGGAAATCCGAGAACGAAGCCACTACAAAAGTCAGGCCAGAATCATAGAGCAAATAAACATGGGATGCAAGCAAAAAATGGCCTGTGAAAATAATCACTCCCAAAACTTCCAAGGTGACAATCCCGCTTACACCCAATGTCGCCCAGAAATGGACTATACCCACTCGGTGTGTCGCCAGTGCTGTTCTGAAAATAACTGTGTAAAAGAACCAAGCTGGTGGTACCCCGTATCAAGAGATGAATGGGCTTATACTGAAAATGCAGTAGTACCGGGATATTGAAAAACATATTTCGAAATTAATCATGACAAAATAAATTGGATCTTCAGAAATTCCTTTTCTGTTGCCATTACATTTTGAATAAAAACACCATTTCAAGAAAATTAATTGTCTTTTTGCAAAAATTCGGCTTGCTAGTAAAAATTTAAAAAAATTCTGTTCTCCGCAAATATTAAGGGCAAATTTCAATTTTGAAAATGTTTCAATTCATTTTAGAATAAAAATTTATTTTGAAAATTCTAATGCTTTTGTAATTTATTTCAAAAATAGGATTATTTTTATAATTAAATGTCCTGAATTTGCCAATACATACAGTACAGTGTTTTCTCTGGCACTTTCTCAATTTGCGGTCATTGAGACTCTCACCAAACGCGCGTGGCGATTGGCCAGCGATTTCCCACCATTTTGAAAAAAACAAGCCATCGTTATAAAGTGCGAGAGAAACAGCGACATACTGTATTATCATCGATATCATTTTTAAGAAAAAAAAAAATTTGGACTGAAAATTAAATTTACCTTTAATATTCTAATAACTTTGAACAAATATCAACGCATTTTAAAGGGATTGTAAAAACTACTAAATATGAAGGATCATAATGATCCGATCATTATATTTGATTTTTTATATTTTTCACCTAAATTGCTTAAAGTTTATCGCAAAATTTTAGAGAAAACAACAGTCGTTGCATATTTGTCTGGTGAGGGTTCCAACTAGTAATTGGACTTCTATTGCCATTTGAGGAGCTAGAGAGCAAACTATTAATCAATTTTTTTGTACACTGCTGCAGTGTCACTGCATTCATTTATTAACGAAGTCAGGTCGATTTTTATTATTTTTATTAGTATAAATTAATAAAATGTGGAACATATAAAATTGTACTTTTTAAGCACAATCAGTCAAGGGCGCATAGAAAAATTCTCGATTAGAAACGATATTTTTCAAGCAAAATAAGGGGATAATAATAATGCAGTTAAAAAGTATGAATACATTTCCGATACTCATAAAAAAATATTTATTAACTCCGTGGGGCATATCGGGACAAATTTCTGGCCAAACCATCTTTTTAATATTTTGGACACTTTAACTGTCTACACAGAAATTTTTGAACATAAGTCTTTTTTACGTGGAAATTATTTCCATTCTGAAATTTTAAAAAAACGTGCTTTGGGAAAAATTACAGCAATAATTTGGGTCCAGGACTCTACAATACTAATCGTGGGGAGCGTTCCGAGCGGTGAGAAAAAGCTCGTTTTTTGTATTAAATAACTTAAACCTACGCATGACTCGAAACGGTTTCTGCGATGAGTATTGTACAATTATTTACGAAGATCTAAATTATTTCTAGAAATATATAGAAATGGTCTAATTTGACACTCAATACAATTCAAAAATATCATTTTCTTGTTAATTGCAATGCAATAATTGCATCAAACGAAGAAAACCAAATTGAATGAATTTTATTTTTTCAAGGTTTCGTACGAGAATCATTCAAGAATGTTAAATTATCATATTAACTAATTTTTATCAAATTGATAGCTGGGTCAGAAATCGAACTTAGATTTTGCGCCACGTTATTCTTCTTCTACAATATATTGCGGAAATCGTTCGTCTACAGTATTATAAACGTTCTCTTGAGCCTCATTTGGCGCTTCTGTAGTAAAGAAATCAAATAGATAAACTCTTTGGTCCTCTGCTGATCCTTCAAACAAATTTCTCGCCTTGACAACAATGGCAAAAGTCAAAATTTTAAAAATTTTCATTTTTTTTATTATTTTTTTAGAATGAGTCTGCTGATTTTTAAGACAATTTTTAGATTATAAAATAGTTTTAGATGCACTGAGAGAGTCAAGAGCAAGTTAATTATTTTAATCATAATCACTTTCTATTTTTAATCATAATAAAGTTTATTAAATAAACAGCCATGCTTTATTATAAATATTTAGAAACGTTACACTGAATGGGACGTCTAAATAACGTAAGATGGCAGTTTTTATGGATTAGTTTCGGAGAAAAATCTATTCATTTAATCAAAAGTCACGCGGGTTAGGTTTATCAATTTCGGAAGTCTAATTCCGGTCAACCCAGATTTATTTGATTAATATTCATGAAAATTTACAAGACCATCGATAATAAAAATAAGCGGTTTTTGCTGATTCTAGAAAATTTGATGCAAGTTTTTTCAAAGTAAATCCCACAGATTTTTATGTTCTAGTTTCAAAAATAGCTTTTTGAATGAACTTAAAAATGGGTATTGTTCAAATTATTCGAAAGTTTTTTGGAAACATGCGAACAAAAAAATGCATAGCGCCTTATTACCGAGAGAACTGACGATTAAAAATAAGGAATTTCAAAGCTCAAAAATGGGTATCAATATTTTAAAGTTATCTTGAAGAAAAGTTTTTCTGGTCATTTTAGGACTCAGGATTTTTTTCGTTTTTTGAATTTTTTCAAAAAAATATTTATTTGAAGGTCAAATTTTCATGCCTGCAGTTATCCAGGTCTTAAAGATGCAAATCAAGGAGTTGAGGATTTTTGGGTTAGAAGTATTTCGATTCAGAGCAAACCGACCACCCAGTCAACCACAATGACTGGTCAAAGTTCAAGGTCAATCTCAAGTTCATCGTAGAAACTTGAAAGTACCTCCAAAAAAATCGTAAGGGTCGACTTTTTGATGACAATTTTAGCAACTATGTGTCTATTATGTACTGAAACGTCGCTAGAGAGCAAAAACTGGTCAAATCTCAAGTTCATCGTATAGACTTACAAGTACCCTCAAAAGAATCGGAAAAGTTGATTTTCTGATGAACGTTTTAGCACCACTGAGTCAGTTATGTACTGAAGTTGCTAGAGAGCAATTATTTGACAAGAAACCGTAACTATACTTGGGTCCTTTTAAATGACTCAGTTATAATTTAGGTCGTACGATTTAAGATGTGATTATTTGCAAAACCCTGATGAAAGCCCAAATTTTTAATTTTTGCATTTTGATTTTACAACGTTTTAAATCCGTTGAGATTCGCTTATTATTTTAATGTCAAATTTGTTTTGGGATTTTTGATGGTTTTTCCAAAAATGTCTGCTCTCAGACAGATTCAGTTATCAGAAATGATATACTAGTAACATATTATCTTCATAAATTAAAAAGGAGCTGGATTCCAGCTGCTGGAATCTAAGCAGGATTTTGAAAAAATGACGGATTTTCACTTTTCCATCTTTTGGGCATTTCACGAAAATCAAGTTTTTTGTCTTTTCTATGCAAGTTTTGAAAAAAAATTGTGGGAAACATTCTACTTGGCTTAAAATACTCTTTAGAATACCATGCTTATGATTAATTCATGATTAAGAGTCCTTCCCACGAAATCGAATTTTATAATCTTCTGTCGGAATTCGAAGATTTTTTGGAAATTCCCTGAAAAACCCCCAAAATATTTTTAATTCAAACTAATACCGGATTTTCAAGCGTTGTCAGATCCAAACACAAAAATTAAAAATTTGGGTCTTGATCACGGTTTCGCCAAAAAATAACATATAAAATCTAACGACCTAAATAATAAATGACCTTGTGTGTTTTTGAAAATTATTTCGCCACCATAGTCTTATGATACTCATGTAATTAGTTAAAACATAACTAAAGTTTAGAGTATTTACAGCAATCAACTTTACAGCAAGAAACCCCGCAGTTTTCATTTGAAATCGAAAAGAACGATTTTTTCTTGTGTTTTAGTTAACATAAATTACTGCCGAAATTTATAGTTTACTAATCAAATTAAAGTAAAGTAGGCTCTCCGGTGTTGAATCTCTTAAAATTTGGCCATTATAGAAACAAGGACACTTTTGAAATTTTGAACGAACCCCATGGTTGAGTTGGCGCCGATAGGTGAGATGGATTTTCAATAAAAGTTAATGGAATCTCGATTTTCTATAATAATCAGGACATCAAATAAAAAAATTGAGAATTTTTAAATCAAAATTATTTATTTTCAAAATTTAGATAGAGTGCACACATGAACAGAAATAACTGCTGAATTTGATCGTTGTATTTATTAAAGTTATGGAGTTTCAAGTAAATTTTTGAAAAGCACAGGAAACTGCTCTTAGAAATTTTTAAATGACAAAAGTGTTCAAAATTATGTATCGACTTTCCAAACTAATCATCAAAATTTCGAAACATAATTTTTTCACCTAGTTGAAAATCAGGATTAATCAATTTTTATCGTCGACGATAGTTGCCGACGTCAGGGCCGATTCCGCCTTCATACCCATCGTTTCCGCCACCAAGATTATCATCTCCGCCATAACCTCCTCCGGTTTCTTCGCCACCTCCGTATCCACCATCTTGACCGCCGTATCCACCACTTTGATTTCCATTACCTTGTGGTTTTTGGTTAGAAACCTGAGGTTTCTGGTTAGAGACCTGAGGTTTTTGGTCGGAAACCTGAGGTTTTTGGTTGGAAACCTGAGCGTATTGGTTGGAGACTTGCGGCTTTTAGGGCTAACTTATAATTCGCAAAACATCGAATTTACAAACTACGCTTTTATGAACACGTTAAGTAATTTATGGAAACGGAAATTCTTATGGATCCGAAAATTAACTCGTGGCGTTCCTATTATCGAACTTCAAGACTCTCAACCATTGATTAGTAGATCATGTACAAAATTATCAAGGAACTTTGAGAATAACTGACGTTTGTTCGTTTTTTTTCAAAAATTTTAAACCATTAAAAAAACTTTGAGCGTAATCTTCGAAACAATTCTGAGAGTTTTTTCGATTACATAGGTCAAAAATTATCACGTGATCGTATAATTTAGAAATAAGGTTTTCCAAAAGACTACTGTTTTTTTCACAAAGTACTCAGATAACTATGAAAAAGTTTGAAGAGAAACTTCACAAAATTTTAAAACTTTTTTTCCATTACAGCAAAGTCCAAAATTATCGTTTTATAATCAAGAAAAAAAAGATCGCCATAAGAAAATCAGTTTTTTAAAAAGTAGTCAAATAACGTCGAGAAAATTTGAGGAGAATTATCGAAAGAAGTTAAGAATTTTTAACATTTCAGCATTGCTTAAAAAAAATTACGTGGCCTTATTCATCAAAAAATAAACTTCGATTTATGACATAAACCTTACATTTCGATAAATAAGGTCAATGATGATATAGAAATATTTTAAATTTTTTGGACAAAATGCTGAAAAGGATAGTTTGTTGTGTAACACCAATAGTTGATCAAGTTTCTATCAAAAAATTATTTATCAATTTTTGTGAGTGAAAATTTTGTTTGATTATAAGAAACCCACCTGTTGGTTGGAGACTTGAGCCATTTGATCCGAAACCTGGGCTTTCTGGTTTGACACTTGAGCCTTTTGGTTTGAAACCTGGGGTGTTTGGTTAGATACCTGGGGTTTTTGATCGTCGTGTCCACCGCCGTTTTCACCACCACCGTATCCATCATCGCCGTTACCACCATTTGTGTAACCGCCAAGATTGTTATCTTCGCCGTTTCCTCCAACATTGGGTGTTTTCCCCATAATTGTTGCCACCTCTTTTTATTGGGTTATTTTATATATTAAAAGTTTTTAGAATTATTTTGTCCAAATTTATTAATGTGAATTCTTTGCCTGATTCATTTTTCAAAGGAAAATTTGGCTTTGTTTGTCTATTTATCACTTTTATAAGGGGGTGGTCTCAATAATTCGGGGTCGAGAAAAGAATTATTTCGAGATGACTATAAAAATTGTAAAAAAACATACAAGCAGTCTGGTGGTTTTTTCTGCATACAAGGTCATGAATTCACGGACTCATCAGCTACACATTCATGTATGTTTCGAATGTGTAAATTTAAAATCCAGGGAGGAGATACATTTTTATTGAGAGCCCTAAAATAAGGTCAAAGGAATTTCCCACGTTCTGTCGGGTTAATTTGAGCTATAAATCATTGTTAAACCTTGTAAAACTCAGGGAGGAGATACATTTTTACCCAATAACTCCGTCAGTTTTGTAAGCTCGTTTCTGATTGGACGAGCCATCGTTCACACTCGAATAATTTTCGGATGCAAAATTTTTGTTCAAATATATTAAAGGGAAATCATATTTGGTTGACCAATTGGCCATTGAAAACCCCGTTTTTCACTAAATGTTTGACGACCACCCCCATAAAGACATTTAAAAATATTTTTTATCAAGTACTTAGTTAAGTTCTAAAAATAAAATTCGAAAGCATGACTGCGGTGTTTATTTTGATAAGTTCATAACTTTCAAATTTTCATGACTTAAAAATTGTATTTTCAAAAAAAACTTGGAAATTGTTCAATCATCGATTGGGTTTTAACACATAAAGTAGAAATTTAAAATAAAATAATTTTCCATTTTTTAAAAATATTTTCCCTAGAGATGTCCCCTTCAGATGGAAAATTTTAGGTACCATAAAGAAAATGTGCTTTGGTGGTAAAATCGAGAGGTAATTTAGAGGCAAACGAACCAGTTAGTTGAAAAATATTACTTTCATCGGGTCTCATCATGGTCAAAAATGAGCCAATCATGAGCGTGAGAAATATTTAATTGCAGGCCAATCACACGCCTTGAAGATTTAAAGACAGTTTTTTCAACGAAAATTAATTAAAAAAACGGCGAGGTTTATCTCGAGAATTAAACATAAAAAAATATTACTTTTTTGCAGAAATATTAAAATCAGACCAAGCAAATTTTCCTGCAAAATCACCAAATTTTTTATGATTAAGAAAGTCGATTTATTTTATTGAACAGTGATTGAATAAATTTGGTGGTGTCTGTGATTTTAAATTCGGATAAAAATCCGAAATTTTTTGTCACAGACACCACCAAATTTATTCAATCACTGTTCAATAAAATAAATAAATACAATTACGTTATGACAACTCGAAACGACTCATCATAAACGATCCCTGAGTCCAAAAGGACTATTTTTTCTTAGAGAAAGACACTTTTAATTCCGTATTTCTCAAAATCTTCTTTCAGAAAAAAGAGTTCTTTTGGACCAAGTTAATTAAGTATTAAATGAATATGTTGACAGTCTCATTTCAGATTCCTTACAGCTCACTTCACCGTGATAAGTTTTCTATTTTAAATTCCAAAAACTTTCGAATATTAAGAAATTAATTTCCCGTTCCTAAGTCGTTCTTATTTTTATTCTTGTAACCCCTTGCTTCATCCTCCAGAGTGTCTACAGCAAGGGCCATGGCGGCAAACATAAAAATATAAAGTTTCATACTTAGTTGATCTTATTTGCTTTTATCAAGCAATAGGTGTAATTTTCAAATGCAATTTTTTTTCTTTTATGCTGTTCAAAAACTGATAAGCCTGCTTAACTTAGTCACTTATATCGTAACTTACGATTCGTTAGTCACGAAATCCCTTTCTATTGGGCTACGCAACAAACTTGCTGATAAGCTTTAAAGATTAAACTTTTATTCGGATTTAATGTTACATGTTATTAAATTAAGAAAATAGACTCGTAGGTTTCAGAAAAATATTGAGTGATTTAAAATTCTAAATCAAATTTTAATCTTTAAGGGTCATCTACAAAGTTACGTAGCCCAATAGAAAGGGATTTCGTGAGCTACGTTCTTAATTACTAAGTCAAATAAGGCGAACTTTTTTTGATAAAAAACAACTTTACATCTTGGGTTATAAATTGCTCAAAAAAGCACTTGATCATACGCATGATGATTGGCTCGTGTTCAATAATCATGAGATAATTTGGGGTCGTTTGCTTAGTGTACTACAATTAGCAAATCGTCATTTTTGTCGACAGTATACATTGCCTACGCTCGTGCTCACTGTACCCAAATTGTTCTGAATCCAAAATTTTTATCTAGACCAATTTGGCACGAGTGTGCTTTCTGTACCTAAATTGATCTAAATAAAAAATTTGTATTCAGACTAATTTGGGTACATAAAGCACGAGCGTGTTTAGTGTACTCAAATGTGTACACAAGATACCGACTCGATAATTTGATCTCGCTCACTGTTAATTGGACGGCGTAGTCGCCTTTCTGAAGCTTCCTTCGCTAGCTGAAATCTGACATACAGTATGTCACATACTGTTATTGATGTAAAATAATTTGTGGAAAGAGGGTCATAGTTTTTTCTACGTGAAAGGTTTTGCGACATAATCTACATATACTAGTCAAAATGAATACTTTGCCTCGAGATACGTATTCTTGCAGAGTCGTGCTTTCTGTACCCAAATTGGCCAATCGACTTTTTTTGTCCTCACTTTACTTTGCTAAGGTGGGTACGGAAAGCACACCCGTGCTTTCCGTACCAAAATTTGTCTGCATTAATTTTTTTTATTTAGGTGAATTTGGGTACGGAAAGCATGGGCGTGCTTAGCGTACCCAAATTGGTCTGAATGAAAAATATGTTGTGAAAAACACAACGTCATGATTATGTGTCATTAGGGTGGTTGAGGAATTTCACCGACTGCACTGGAGCACAGTGATAGGCATAAGTGATGCCTATCACTGTGCTCCAGTGCAGTCGGTGAAATTCCTCAACCACCCTAATGCCGCATAAGTAGGGTCAGTGCCGGGAGACTTATCTGCAAAACGAAACCCCTCAGTACGGATTCTTGGAGTTTTTGTGACGCGATCGGTATGATAACAACAAAAAATCAATAATAAATTAACCTTTATAGCGCGTTTCAAAGGAATCATTCTTTTTGAGAAAGTTTAACACCATTAACTCGTAGACTCGATTTTAGCCATATTTGCCGCACACCATTTAATCCATTTTACGACGCTTAAATCATTAATGACAAGATCAATTATAAAGTTATCGATAAACTTTGAAACAAAATGACGTTTGTGCGTTTTTTTTTTTTTGAAAATTTTTACTGTATTTACAGTACTTATTTTTTTGCAAAAAATTTTTTAAATCAGCAAAATTAAACCTTTCATCGTGATAGCAAAAATTCTAAGACTTTTTTCCCATCAACACTATACCCCAAATGATCACGGTGACGTATATTTAAGAATAAGGTTGGTAAAAGTAGTACTGTTTTTTTCCAAAAAATTGCTTAAATGCAATTTTTGAAAAGAAGTGAAGTGGTTCCTTAGAAGTTTTAAGACTTTTTCCTATTACACGCAAAGTCCAAAAGCGACACGTGACGCTTCAATGAGAAATAAGGTTTAGGTAAAGTTAAACAAATAGTGATCAAATTAACGCCGAAAATTTTTGGGGGCAATAAACACCTAATTTACGAGTTTTGAACTATAATAATATTTCCAAACACGTCACGTGATCATTATTTTCGAGAAATAAGGATTTATTTATGACATATTTCAACCTATTTTTGAATTATTTCGTCACCTGATTTAATTCGACATTAGTGTAATGAAAGAAAGTCTTAAAAGCCGTCTGAAGTTCATCCCCATGGTTTTTTATGTAATTTTGGAGAACTTTTCTAAATTACCCTTTTATCGGTAGCAATGGTTTTTGATTAACAATAAGTACCGATTGATTTTTTTTTAAATTTCAAGATTTCGTTTGTATTATTGTTGTGAAAATTGGCCTCCGGTTAGACTAGAGCATTTCTAGAAGTCAAAACTCGAAAATTAATTAGATTTTGAAATCAATGAAGGTGCGCACGTAGGCGTGAGCTATGTCTGCACATTCTGTCCACAATAAATAATATTAAACAAATAATTTTAGAGTCTTTTCCAAAGAGAATTTTGCAGATAACTATTATTTTTAGACACACTGCTAGAAAATCATTTGAAGTTTTATATGAGGTAATTTGAAATATAAATTAAGGTTTAATTTCATCTTATTATTGCGCATTTTAATACGTCGAGTGACAGTAAAATTTCGCAACTTTTATGTTTCTATATCCTTCATTAAATGCCTTTAAAATCGTTTATAATTTATTTGTTATTTTATTGTTATAGAAATTGTCTGATATTATTTTAAGCTATTGAAAATGTATGAGTCTGATAATAAAAGAAACTTTGTGCTAATATGGCCGATTTAAAAGTGAGGACTAGTTGAGCTAAAATCAGAGTCTAAGTACAGATTCAGAGTGTCTAAAGTCATATACGAATTAACTACAAAGTATCCATGGTGGTTTTCATTAGAGAAATAAAATGTCTCGCGGTACTGACCCGACTAATGCAGATCCTAATCACTGTGCTCCAGTGCAGCGGTGAAATTCCTAAAACCACCCTAATGAACGAATATATCATGGACGTTGGCTTTTTTCAACAACAATATTTCATTCAGACCAATTTGGGTACGCTAAGCACGCCCGTGCTTTCCGTACCTAAATTGATCTAGATAAAAACAAATAATGCAGATCAATTTAGGTACGGAAAACACGGGCGTGCTTAGCGTACCCAAATGGGTACACTAGACACCGACTCATTCTTGCCCCCACTTTTTTAACTTTTCTTAGTTGCCTGTTCCAGATTGTTATCAGCAATAAATAATCTTTGATTTTTACGCGTCCACCCGAAACGGGTCTTAAATGCAGCAGACCAAATCAGGAGTGGTACGGAATTCCGTATGGTTCAGTGCCTTTAGGGGGTTTATAAAGAAAATTTGACAGAGTTAAATTATCAAAATTTTTACTTTTCAAAAATGAAAATCTTATATCTTACTTTTTTGTCATCAATTGCTAGTCAAAGTAAGTCATGATAGAACAAAATATTTGCGAAGAGAACTGATTAACAAACAGTAGTTCGTCGTTATCAGTGTGAAAGCTCTCGTCAGGAGAAGCGCAAATACTTTCTGATTTGTTCAAAAATAGAATTATTTGCTTTAAAAACATCAAAGGAGTAGGCTTTTTGCTTTGAAATATCACTTCAGTCTGAAGCTTTTTCTGATCGGAAGAGCCATTGGACCAATGGCATTGGTGACTTTCGATTTTTTTCCCAGTGCAAGATTTTTGTACAAATTATAGAGAATTTTTTTATTAGAGTAATTTTGTAATATAGAAATTAAATTTTCGTGGTTAATTTTATTTCAAAATATTCTCTATTTCAAAAGTTATAATTAAATATTCTCAATTTTAAGTCAAAAAATCGAAAATATAAAGTAGGAATAAAATCCGTCACATTCGTCAAAACGCTTTATTATTACGCGCGATTGGGTTGAAAGGTCGTCAAAAAATTGTATTTCGATTCAAAAAATATTTTTATTTTGGCACTTAAAAAATATTCATTTTTTAACAACAATTCAAGTTCGGTATAATGAAAAATGAGATTAAAATATTTCATAAAAATGAACGAAATTATAAATAAGAAACCTCTAACATGTATTTTTAGTTGATGAAATTAATTGTCCTGGAAGATGTTGGGAGGTCAAAAATGGCAAGTGTTATCCTCAGGAAAATAAAGTAAGTTCAAATAAAAAAATGAATATTTTTTACATTTACATTTTAGATCACTTTGGATTGCTCAGAAGCCGGAAAAGTAAAAGTTGACGCCGACCCATGTGTTTTTACACCTTCTGAAGGGATTTATCAAACAAATGGTGATAATAATTATAACCTGACGACAAAGTCTTTTACAGATAAAAACACATCGAATGATTCGGTTTGCACAAAGCCCATCGTAGATAACTCAACAGTGGTCTCCTTTGATTGGTCCTTCAAAGAGGCAAAAACATGTGGTTTTGAATGGAGTACTGAAAATAATGATTTTGTTTTCAAAGGATTTTTAGCCAGTTCGGATAATGTTAATCAATTAACTCGTGCAACTGGAAATATTATTATTGCAACAAAACCAGCTGATATTTTACTTCAATGCAAATATAGCAAAAATATCGACCTCTCAAAGAACCTGAACGCTACCGAATCAACCAACACTCAAAATGGAACACAGGCATCTATAGCTCAATCTTTAGATAGCTTGTTTGGTCTCGAATTTTATGATTCTGATGATAATGTAGCTACAAGTTTCACTGTTGGAGAGCAAATAACAGCAGCGGTAATTCATCATTTATTAAAGTTTTTTAAAATATCCGTTATCCAACCGAACTCACTCTCTATAGTTAACATAGGGTGCTCAAACTGTTTAGTAAACAGCGTTTACATTTCGAGTTTTGGAATCGATGATCCAATTGAGTTCGTACAGCCTGGGTTTTTTTTCGAATTTTCACTTTTTTTGTACCATTTTGAGCCATTTAATAACTCATCGGATGAGTCGTTTCCAAAATCCGATATGTAAACAGTTTGGTCACCCTATCTTGAATATCCCTTTATTGCCCTCTCCCAANGCGTCATTTGAAAACGAGTCATCCGATTTAGTTCTTAGATAGCTCAAACTGAGCACAATTATCTAATTAATGTAAACATTAAAAACTGTTTTTAATAGGACCCTAAAAACCATTTAACTGCCACAAAAAAGTAAAACCAGATGCTTTGTTAACTTAATTACCGCTTCAGTTTGATTGGTCTGCCTTTGTTATATTGTTAACATGCCAAGCAATATTTTACAAAGCATTTTTTATATTTTGACCAATGTGGGTACACTAAGCACGCCCCGTGCTTTCTGTACCCAAATTGGCCATTTTTTTTGTCAGACCAATTTGACAGAAAGCACGCTGCGTGCTTAGTGTACCCAAATGGGATACACTAGACCACCGATCATAAAAATACCCAAATTGGTGATTTGACAAGTTTTTACGAATTTTTTTTCTTTATTTTCTGATTAAATTAATCGAAATTTGCGGGCAAACAAACCCTAATTTTTTCATTCAGATTAAGTTCAACTTTGCTACCGGTGGATTTTCAAGTGCCAGTGAAAGTCCCTTTGGATTTTTCGCAAAAACCTGTAAACTCGAAAATTCGAATGATAGCTCTCAAGTTGTTTCGATGATTACAAACCAACTTGTCCGATCTGATGACCCAATCAATCTACATACAACTTTAAGCTACAAAGATCAACAAAAATATTCTCAAGAAAAAATGACTCTTCAATTTGATGCATTTGCTTTTCAAACTAGTTCTTCTTTGGGAATGGATTGTGAAGTAGAACTCTGCCTCAAAAACGAATGCCCAGCCTGAGGGGTTCAATAAATGCACTGTCGAAAAAGACTCTGGTCCTACTTATAAAATTTGTACTGAAAAATATATTCTTTTAACTTTTTAGACTAAAAATTTTGGACCGAAAATAAATACAAAATGAAGCATATTGAGGTTTTTCCTGACTTTAAGGGAGTGGTTGTCGCTGATTTGTCTGTTTTAAGATGCGGTTTATGGCTAAACTAGCTATGGTGGAATCCCAAAAACATTTTTAACGTTAAGAACAACTCTTCGCAATCAATTTCAGACATTCAGTAATCTGATAGAATTCAACCTACGCACGCACATGGACGTATAGTAAACCTCACAAAAAAACACTAAAAAGCCTACTCCTCCGTCAGTTTTCATTATTTTCATTTATTTTTTTGTGTCAGGCTCCAGATCCTACATACAAAGAATAATCTAGAGCGTTTTTTTCGAAATTTGTTTTTGTCGGACAGAAACTTTAAAAGAATTTTCAAAACTAAATCTGAAATCGAGATTTAGAGGGTTTTTCAAAAGCCTACTCCTCCGCCAATTTTCAGCATAAATTTTCGGTTTATACTTTATATGAAAGCTCAAAACTAGTTTAACAATAATCTAGAGCGTTTTTTCCGAAATTGTGAGCATACTTTGTTCTGGAGGCATATGAAGGTTACTATAATGTTTCAATATTTGAAACTCAAAAAGCTTACTTCTCCTACAATTTATATCAATTTTTGCTTATTTTTTGAGTCAAGTTCTGGAAAACCAATATCAACAATAATCCAGAGTATTTTTTCAAAATTTTGCTTTTAACGAACAAAAATGCGAAATGACCGAAAAACAAAATCTCAACCAAAATTGGTCAAAAAAAATTTTCTGTCAAAAGCAAAATTTCAAAAAAAAGGCTCTAGATTATTGTTGATATTGCTTCTCCGAAACTTTACTCAAAAAATTAGGAAAAAATCATGTAAATTGTAGGAGGAGTAAGCTTTTTAGTGTTCTTTTTGGGAGGGGAGGGGCATATTATTTATTGTTATTTTTAATTATTATTTGTAATGGAGAATTGGGATCAAAAAGGGAGGGGGGTGACCAACTTTTTGGAAGCTGCATTTTTTTGAGTTTATCTGGAATCAACCCTGAGTTTCCAAAACACCGTTTTTTGGAATTTTTACGTGAAAGTAAGCACCATAACGATTTGTCTCAAAAAAAAATAAAACATGATTAACTTAAGAAAATTCATCTAAAGTTGAATCTGTAT
Source organism: Oikopleura vanhoeffeni (assembly GCA_004367855.1). Lineage (NCBI taxonomy): Eukaryota > Metazoa > Chordata > Appendicularia > Copelata > Oikopleuridae > Oikopleura > Oikopleura vanhoeffeni. The sequence goes on from SCLH01001392.1 coordinate 27,876, forward strand.
TTCGTGAAACACGGTTTTTCGGGGGTTGAAATTAATGGTTAAATTAAGGGTGACGATAATTGAGATTTCTTAGATAAGTTTTTTGATTGCCCTATTTTGTAGAGAATTTGTCACTGAGTTTTTAATTCCCAGGATTTTTTCTGAATTTTGAAATAAAGTAGGTTTTAGAAAATTTATAGTTCAGAATTTCAACAAAAACAAGAAATTCACAAGTCGTAACGACTTAGTCGTTTCTGAGATTTAGGAAAAAAAATCGGAAAAACTCTTCGCTCGGACCTCAATCCAGGCTTTGCCGTGAATTTGATGCACAAATTGAAAAGTTTCTATATATTTTCAAGGAGGAGTAGGCTCCCAAATAAGATTCCTCGATCCATTTTTTTTGTCTTTTTTCGATGATTTTAGGTATGCTGGAGCCACAATTGTGGCTCTGTGCTCACAAGGGTTAAGGGTGGTACAGACTACCACCTTAAGGGAGTGGGTGTCGCAAATTTGAGCATCTTCCGAGGCCTTTCCCGCCAAACTAGCAAAGGTGATATTCCAAAAACATTTGTTACTAACAGAACCAACCTTCGCGGTAATTTTGAATTTAACAGTAATCTGATACAATCCCACCTACCTCGACACCTACGCTTTTAAAAAGCTTCTTAAAAAGACACGCAGTTTGTACCTACTCCTTCAATTTTCATCATTTTATATTATTTTTTGCGTGAGGCTCCGGAGAAGCCTAACAAATAATGCAAAATTGCTTTTGTTTTAAAATTTTGCTTTCGGCGCCCAAAACAGCAAAAAAAACGAAAACAAAAATTATTGATTTATTTATGATTTAAATTGAAAGTGCGCTCATTTGTTTTCTTTTGACGCTACCGAGTTAAAAATTGCACCAAAATCCTTAAAAGTGTTTGTATTTACGGAAAAAAATATTTTGAAGACGCCAAAGCAAAATTTCGAAAAAAACTCTCTAGTTTATTGTTGAACAAGTTTTGTGCTTTCAGATGCGGTATGAGTCGAAACGTTATCTCTCAAACTGGTGGAGGAGATAGCTTTTGCCTGAGCCTCCCAAACTGACCATTTCAAACAATTTGGCTAAAAATGAAAAATTGACATGGCCCACAAGAAACGCCGAAGCAAAATTTCGAAAAAAACTCTCTAGTTTATTGTCAAACAAGTCTTCTGCTTTCAGATGCAGTATGAGTCGAAACTGTATCTCTCAAACTGGTGGAGGAGATAGCTTTTGCCTGAGCCTCCCAAACTGATCATTTCAAAATTTTAATTTTTGGTTTTTTCGCGTTTTTGTCCGCTGAAAGCAAAATTTTAAAACAAAAGCGCTTTTGCATTATTNAGGCTCCCAAATAAGATTCCTCGATCCATTTTTTTTGTCTTTTTTCGATGATTTTAGGTATGCTGGAGCCACAATTGTGGCTCTGTGCTCACAAGGGTTAAGGGTGGTACAGACTACCACCTTAAGGGAGTGGGTGTCGCAAATTTGAGCATCTTCCGAGGCCTTTCCCGCCAAACTAGCAAAGGTGATATTCCAAAAACATTTGTTACTAACAGAACCAACCTTCGCGGTAATTTTGAATTTAACAGTAATCTGATACAATCCCACCTACCTCGACACCTACGCTTTTAAAAAGCTTCTTAAAAAGACACGCAGTTTGTACCTACTCCTTCAATTTTCATCATTTTATATTATTTTTTGCGTGAGGCTCCGGAGAAGCCTAACAAATAATGCAAAATTGCTTTTGTTTTAAAATTTTGCTTTCGGCGCCCAAAACAGCAAAAAAAACGAAAACAAAAATTATTGATTTATTTATGATTTAAATTGAAAGTGCGCTCATTTGTTTTCTTTTGACGCTACCGAGTTAAAAATTGCACCAAAATCCTTAAAAGTGTTTGTATTTACGGAAAAAATTATTTTGAAGCATTTTTTCTGGTTTCTAAATTTTGTCAAAAATTTAGGCTCAAAATGAAAAGTTGCCATGGCCCCCAAGAGACGCCAAAGCAAAATTTCGAAAAAAACTCTCTAGTTTATTGTCAAACAAGTCTTCTGCTTTCAGATGCAGTTTGAGTCGAAACTGTATCTCTCAAACTGGTGGAGGAGATAGCTTTTGCCTGAGCCTCCCAAACTGACCATTTCAAACAATTTGGCTAAAAATGAAAAATTGACATGGCCCACAAGAAACGCCGAAGCAAAATTTCGAAAAAAACTCTCTAGTTTATTGTTGAACAAGTTTTGTGCTTTCAGATGCAGTATGAGTCGAAACGTTATCTCTCAAACTGGTGGAGGAGATAGCTTTTGCCTGAGCCTCCCAAACTGATCATTGGTTTTATGAGGCCTAAGGGGCATTACAAATGCTCCAAATGACCAAGGGTGATAACAAAGTGTACTACCGACCAAATCATCAAATTTTTTTTTCGAAATTTTCGCGTTTTTTTGATTCAAAATGAACTTAAAAAAATAACTTGTGCTTGAATTTAACAACTCAAACGTCAAAATATCATCTTGACGTAAGCCAACTTTCTGATCAGTGTTTCAGTGGCTTTCTTTTGAGCCTACTTACAAAAAAATCAAATCACTTTTTTTCGAAATTTTTCTCGTGGGTCCTTAAAAAAATCATATTTCGAGTTTAAAGTCGAAATCCAAAGAAATGACCGAGTTTATTGTTCGTATTTGTATGAGCTAGCTTAGAAAGAAAAATTATGTTACCATGGTGGACACCCTAGTTGTTTAAGGCCTATTTCGCTACTTGTATCATGATTATTCTTTTGGCCCGAAAACAGTTCACTGTTTTCGTGGCATTCCTATTTTAGCGACTGCCCAGAGATGACAAATATATTATTATTACATTTTTCCCGGTTTTAACCCTCGCATGCACCAACCCCGCAAATTAACCCTTGACCCGTTAACAATTACATTTATTGTAATGAATTTGAACAAAATTCCTAGGAGGAGATAGTTTTTCCGACGGATAATTGCCAAAACACGGTGGTTTTCTGCATATTCTAGAAAAAATAGAGCGAAATTAAAAATTTTGACCGAGATCAAGTTTGGCCTACCACTTTTACAAGTTATCTCTCGTGGGAGGAGATAGTTTTACCATTTTGGCTTGGGTCCAGGGAGTGTTTCACATATTTCTCACGCAAGCTACAGGCTAGATCGGCAAACTGGCCAATCTCAATAATATCCTTCAAGCCCTAGTTGGCCAAGATTTCAGAGGGTACTGGTCGCTGGAATTCAATTTTCTCGATGAAATCTTGGCCAACTAGGGCTTGAAGGATATTATTATTAGCCAGTTTGTAGAATCTAGCCTTTAGCTTGCGTGAGAAATTACTATACGTTATGTCAAAACTTTTTGTAATGCACACTCCCTGACACATAAGGATAAAAGTATCTCCTCCCACGTTTTATTTCGAAATTATCTGAAATTTTGACATAACTTGTAAAAGTGATAGGCCAAACTTTAATCTCGGTCAAAATTTCCAATTTCGCTTTATTTTTTCTAGAATATGCAGAAAACCACCGTTTTTGGCAATTATCCGTCGGAAAAACTATCTCCTCCCAGGAATTTTTTTCAAAATCATTAATTTTTCTTTCTAAGCTAGCTCATACAAATACGAACAATAAACTCGGTCATTTTTTTGGATTTCGACCATAAACTCAAAATATGATTTAAGAACCCACAAGAAAATTTTCGAAAAAAAAAGTGCTTCGATTTTTTTTGTAAGTAGGCTCAAAAGAAAGCTTACTGAAACCTGATCAGAAAGTTGGATTCACGTCAAGGTGATATTTTGGAAATTCAAGGTTAAATTAAAGCAAACGGGTAAATTTTTTTTAAGTTTATTTTTGAAAAAAAATACTTAGAAAAAAAATCGAAAAAACGCAAGAAATTTCGAAATCTTTTTTTTGATCTGATTTGGTCGTAGTGCACTTTGTTATCACCCCCGGGTTCATTTTGGAGCATTTTATATGCGCCTAGGCTATATAAAAACCGTCGACCAGTTACTCCGCCTTAAGTGCCTGCCGATTTCCAATAAAAGTTTATGTGATTGGCAGTTTGCCAAAATATATAAAAAAATTCAATTTCGCATTTTTTTTCGCTTGAAACTGTTTATTAATTTACAAATAAATAATGCATTTTTCTAATTTTACAGTGTAGTTTCATTTTTATCTTCATCTTCAATATTTTCTTTTTGTTTTAATGGTATTAATAAGGTAGAAAATGCTGCAATAGATAAGCAAGACCCAATAATTTGATAAGTGCTAAATTCTTCTTCTCTCCAGATTAAATCAACCAGTAAATTTAAGGGGGCGACCAGCGCCTGACCAACACTCATGTAAAGTGGGTATGTATAAGCTACTCCAAAATTGAGAAAAAAGTTGAACCCAAGCCCAAGTGCAGCAGAAAAACATAGGGCATTCCATGGAATTTCACCGCTATTCATCAATTTAAAAACATTGTATATTTTTTTCGTAATATTACAAAACAGTAGATGTTGGCACTTTTGAGCCAAATTGATGCCAATGTGCAACAGTGAGGGCAATGGGCAACACTTTTGGCCAAAAGCTCGTGTGTTGCCCATTGCCAACACCTACTGTACTTAGGTTATTATGCAATAAGAATCCCAAAAATTATTTTTGAAAAGTTCAAGAAGACCAAATTAGATCCAAGTATTTTGAAGAATATCCCTTTATCACTTTTTGGTTAGAATGCGTAGCCACAACGTTAAAATCACACGTTTAAAGGAGTAGTGGCTACGCATTCTAACCAAAAAGTGATAAAGGGATATAGTAATATTTTAAAATTTTCCTGAGATCTTCGACTCCAGTTTTGAAAAGTGTGATAACGACTGGCCATAAGAGTAAAACTTCTAAAAAAATATCATAAAGTTTGGGCACAATTTTTCAAATTTTTTTACCTAAAACTCCAATACTCGATAGCAAATACATAACTTGACCAAAATTTAAGTTTCCCAGTAATTTCCCGAATAAAATTTTGTACAAAGAAGACAAGATAACCGAGGCACAAATCATCATAATTCCAATTATTTCAACATTTATGTCAAAATCATCCTCACTTTCATTCGAGTCCTCGTCAGATGAAGATGCATCAAGAATAAATAAAACGGTTCCTGAAATAGCTAAAGCAGAAGCGGCTAATTGAAGAATATTTTTAACAACTCCAATTGAAAAATTATTCAAGCAGCAGAATGAGAGACTTTTTTATTGCTTAGAAAACCATCTTATTCGAAAGAAAAAGTAGCTTTGATAAAATTAAATTATACCAAGTTATTTCAATAGATCATTTTTCAAACCTGAAATTTGACCTTTAAATCTAATATCAAACTTTATTCAAAATCGTAAATAAATTTTTTTTTTGATAAAAATGATCATATTTCAGGCTCGAACGATAATCTCTTGAAATAATAAATATCATACAGCGTGAGTCCCTTCGATTTCTCCTCTTTTTTACCCAGACGGATAGACAGCGGTTTTAAATTTCAGTCATATCTAAGCTTGGTATCGCAAGGCTTCTAGCTGCAAGTTCGCGTTTGACCCTTATTGGTCAACGTCGTCATATTCGGTGCTCACATTGGTCAAACGCGAACGCGTAAGTAGAGGCCTAGAGATTCAAATCTTTGATATGGGATTTTCGAATGTAGTTTTTTTGTGAATAAGAATCATATTTCAACGTTGAAATTACCAGTAAAATTTTGCATGTTTAGCTATATGTTTAGCATGTTTGCATTTATATGTTTGCATGTTTAGCTATCAAAAAGCGAAAAAAGAGAGTGAAGGCAACACGTAAATTATTTTAATTTTATGTTCATAAGTTATTTAACGTTAATACCGAAATAATTCTAAAATTCTCAAACACTTAAGGGGTAGGTGTCGGTTTCTTTTGAGCCCTTCTATAGAATTAATTTATGATACATTAATATCGGTATGATAAATGTTTGACCCAAGGAATCTCATGGTGGCAATTATTTCTTTTTAAAACAATCTAGAAACAAAATCTAGAATTATTCAAATTCGCATATTTTGCTAAGCCGCTAAAACCGGTATTCCGACCATGATATGAACGATTTTATCATGGTGAATATACCCACCGAAAACGATGCATGACATTAAAATTATTCGGAAATTCTTATCGAATTTCTTAAGAAATTTCAATTAATTTTAAGCAAATGTAAACCTAATTATCGATATTTGAACGCTGATCGGTTGAAAATTCTTGATTAGCTGTAAGCCAACTTTTTGATCGATGTGAACATCTCAGCTTCAATTTGGTTGGTACTATTGTCGATCAGGACAGAACTATTAATTTAATCAAGAACTTTCAAATTAGGTTTACTTATAGTCATATTTCTAAGATTTCCTAGGGTGAAATTTCAAAATCCGAGGCCAAACATTATTGACGACACTCATATTCATCTCTACCTGGGGTCGAAAACGGCTCTATCTGAACTGCGTCTAGGCAGAAGTATCACTTGAAGACGAAAAATGTAAAAATCGGCGTTCAACCCCAAGTGATTTCTAAAAAAATTCAAGGGGAGGCGAAATTAAAAATGGCTCCATATTAGTAACCTCACTCTTCCGTACTGCTGTTGTAATTTTCAGAAGCTTGTATGTGGGGTCTAAAAGAAGACCTAGATTTTGAAAAAACGTTTGTGCTCTAGAATAGCCACTCACCCTGGTGGTCGTGATTTAACAGGTTGACTTTAAGATGTGATCGTAGACCGAAGCTACGATTCTACAACGGAGTATCCTCAGAATTTAACCAAATCCCCCTAGATTTGTGTCTGCAGCGTGATTGAAAAGGTACCAAAAGCCGACACCACCCCTTAATATTGGTAAACATATTTTTTAATTTGAACCTTTTTTCAAGCAACTCTAAAGTTTTCAATATCGTGTGCAGATTTTGCTAAGACTTAATGCAAGCACCACATTCTACCGCAGATCATGTGTCACACCAAACCCAACTCAAACTTAAGCAGACAATCTGGTCACGTCTACAGTGCCGAAGTGTAGAATCAGAAAACTCATCGTGAGATGGAGTTTGATCGAACGTTAAAGACCTCTGATCCCTGGCTGATTTTCTATTGGTGCGCTTTTAGTCTATAGAGCCATCGGAGTTGCAGAAACATGGCGCGTTCTGGGGCTGATCGGTCCGACTAGCGATAGTATTAAGATATTTCGCATTATCTCGAGAACTTTATCTCAGGTTTATCAATATTTAATCATAAATCAGCATCTTGCGTGGTTATTTGTATGGCAAATTAAGATATTGTTTTTTCATGTGTATTTATATCGGGATGCACCATACTCTCTTATGTTGACCAGTTGAAATTTTACCCATCCACACAATTCTTTCGTCTATCATGGCGCTGGACCTGCCGTGGGTTTTTTGCTTAGTTTAAAATAATTAATCGTACTATCCGCAAACGATTGTGCTAGGGTCACATTTTTGCTCATCTTCCTAGATTTATGCCAGAAACTTGTATTGACACCGCTGATTGGTCAATTAAGCATTTAAATCTGTGAAGCACCTCGATTTGCTCATCTTATAAGCTTGACAATATAGCATCNAAAAAAGTCTTAAAAACTTCTAAGGAACCACTTCACTTCTTTCAAAAATTGATTTAAGCAATTTTTGGAAAAAAACAGTACTACTTTTACCAACCTTATTCCTTCAATATACGGTCACGTGATCATTTTGGGGCTATAGTGTAATGGAAAAAAAGTCTTAGAATTTTTTTCTGATCACGATGAAAGGTTTAATTTTGTGATTTAAAAATTTTTTGCAAAAAATAAGTACTGTAATACAGTAAAAATTTTCAAAAAAAAACGCAAAAACGTCATTTTGTTTCAAAGTTTATCGATAACTTTATAACTGATCTTGTCATTAATGATTAAGCGTAGTAAAATGCGATTAAATGGTGTGCGGCAAATAGTTGGCTAAAATCGAGTCTACGAGTTAAGTGTTGAGATTTTAGAATTTTATTTCTATTAACGTTAAAACTTATGAACGAAGCACATCTCAGTTAACGAAGCACATTTTCATTCTTCAATATTTTTTATATGATTTTTGAATGTTTATAGGTATGCTTTAGTCTATTAATAAGCTATATTTAGCCTCCAAGGGTTAACGGTCGAAAAACGGGTTCAAAGTGGAATTAACTATCGAGTTGCCAATCGGTCATGTGAGAGTTAATGAGTTTTTTTTTAGAATAATTCAGGAATCTTGCTAACCAAGGAGAAAATAAAAAATCCCACCGTAAAATTTTTTATTTTTTTGAATAAAATCGATAATAAAAATCAAAAACTTCAATCGCGGAATCAATCCCTAGGCAAATCACTGTATTTAATCAGCATTTATTGTGTCATTATGTTTTAATTTTTATTTGCCTAGGATACACGTCAAAATGCGTCATGTAAATAATGTGTTTTCCAGGATATAACGGGCCTCCGAAACAATATATGAAACACGGGGATCTCTAAACCCTCCGTTGCGCGATCTCATTTGACCAAAGGCGTTGGAACAAACAATGACCAATAGCCTTGGCAGTAGGGGTCAAACGCGAAACTAAGAGACTGGAGATCTCTTTGTTATATATATCGGAAAAGGTACATTCTAAGAAAATAACCAAGGAAGCTGTTTACTTAATTAACGAATTTTTGATAATTTCAAATCACATTCCCAAGTGGCTTTAGGTCCGGTACCAGTTCAAAATTCCATTTTTCGCTCAAAATCAAATTTTGAATAATCTTTATAATTGTATAAATGATAAAACACACAGAAACCCAAGACGTTGAAAAATACTGCATAAAAAACGGCGCATCAAAGCCGATCACAATTGACCTTGAAGTCTGCTCAGCGGCGACATTAAATAAAGCCATCATGACCACAAGAAATATTCCGAAAAAGGGATTCATTTTTGCCATTTTTCTCGACTCTTATAAAAATATATTAAAATTCTCTGCATCGAGTACTTTTCTTTTTGGTTTTAAATATTTGAATAGTTTTTTTATGATAGGGTGGATTTAGGACTTTCAAATGAAATAATTTCATCATATTTATCAGAATACTCTGGATTGCCCTTGCGAAACGTGATTTCAAGAAGGTCATTTAAAATTGAGCTCTCGAGCAGCACTTGTATTCATTTTAATTATGGTGAGGTCAATCTAACCTAAGGCGAAATCATTAGGGAAATCGAAAAAACTTGAAGGGTGGATGTAGGGTGTTACGCGTTGGAATTAGGCCGAGAAAAAAGTCAAAACTAGGAATTTTGAGTAGTCCCATCGTGTTCCTTAGTAATTTTGGAGCAAAAAGTTGGTTTATGACATTTCAAAATTTCAACTCCCTGGCGCGCCATGGCGTCTAAAATAACCAAAAAGGAACCGGACATGATAAAACCGGAAGTGGACACCCTAGGTGGCTGATCAAAAATTTTATTGAGATGTTAGTTGAAATTACACCAATTTGCTTTACACTTCACAAAATAACTTTCGAAATTCTGTTTCAACTCGAAATTTGTTGACCTGTTACATAACTTAAGTTCATTAATGAATAATTTATAATGTAAGCAGAAGCATTCATCAATACTGTTACAGTTTTATTGACAATACAGTTTTTTAAATACAATTGCCAATTGGTCACTAGTAGTGACTCACTACCTGGACCACTTCTATCTGGAAGAAAATTTAACTTTGAGAGGTTTTTTTCGAAAGAGAATTTTGGAAAACCTTAAAAGTGACCATTTTTTAATTTTTCAATCCCTGAAAATCATGTTCGACAAATTTTTAGTTTGCTTTATCATAAAGATGGTATTTAGGACTACAATCATATTTATAAACTAAACACTAGAATGTCGCCCAAGTTCTCAAAATTGAATTGATTTTGAGTCGCATGAAAAATTTACATTATTAAAACGAATTTAGTAATAACAAAAATGTTTCTAGGCATAAGTTTGCCTGATGAATTCATTTCCGGGGTCAAAACTTACTTTTGAAAACTTTGGTTTTCGACTAATCAGGAAGAGGCAACATTTAAAAAAATTGCTAGATATGGGTTCCTTGAATTTTTCTGAATATTAGCCTTTTCCACAAATGCCTCAGACCTCGGCCACCCTAACTCCACTGTAATGTGTTTATATTTATTTTACCGAGAATTCTATTTAAAATGGAACTATGTAATGGACTATGTAAATATTGAACAAAACAGGAAGTTTGAATTGGATAACAACTGTATGCCCCATTTTGGCAAAGTTTAATAAAGACGCACTTTCAGTATCCAAATTTTGCGTATGCTGACAAACTTTATGTTGTTATTTAGGAGGTAGTATTAATTGATCAAAAATCTTAATTGATCAAATAAAGTTTAAGTAAAAGTTTTATTGATCAAAAAAATAATTGATCAAATTTTTGTGAATTTTCTATAGGGAGGTTTTTCAGCATTGAATTTCAACGATATTAATGAAAAATTTGAAAAAAGTCCACTTTGTTCACTTTTGAATCAATAATTTTTTGATCAGTTAACTTAAGGGCCTCGGTGCATTTTGGCAGTTTGCCACTTTTTCAATTTTTTTTGTCTTCATCGGAAACTTTTTGCCACCTCATAACTTTCGAATAAAAAGTATTTTCAAACGTACAGTTGCCACTTTTGAGCTCACTTTGTATAGATCTGTTTTTTTTTAGATCGATTATTTTTTACTTTATCAATCGTCTTTAAAATAACACTCTAAAAGCGGCATTGTACTTTAGGTGTCTAAATTACATTAAAATTTCTTTTTAATAATTGAGAAGCTTCAAAAAAATGGTCTCGACACCGTCGAAAATTTATATAATTTAATTTTATCAGATTTCTACGTCAAAATCGAAATTAAAATTTCATAAAAAAGACGAAAAAAACGAAATTTTAGCACATCGAAAGAATATTTATTTACAATGAGTTAAATTTATTAATTTTGCGTGGTGAAGCGAGTCGGCTTACCAATTAGGAAAGTCTCGGTGAAATAATATTTTTTTAATTTTTGATTAAAGAGGGCTAAAGTACATTTCGCGCACAACCGTATTTTCATTCAAAAGTATGATTCAGAGTATAAACAAAGCGAAGAAACAAACGTAGACATGTTTGAATATAGTGAAAGTAGACATTCCTAATTATTTCACCTAAGAATTCAGAAAAATAGTTTTGACAATTTTGAACCAGAAATGAGGAAAAATTTCAAAATATTTCCAAAAAGTTTCGACCAAAAATCTCAAAAAAGTGTCATGATGATTTTTCAAATAGCATATAAAAATATGTGGTCACCAAGCGAAAAGTTAAAGTAGCCATATTGAAGTGTCTTTTTTTCGTTGATTTGAAACAAATTAATGCAAAAATTTTGAACACACAATTAAGGCATTTTTTTGATAATGTTCGGAACTTTTTTCAAAAAAATTTCTCATAATTTGTCAAATTCGGAAATTTTAATTCGAACTCAAAATTTTTGTTAAACGCAATAATTCGAAATTCTGTAGTTACAAAAGTTGCCTGGATTATGGAAACATAATTTTGATGGTATATTGAGAAGAATATATAAACCCAGTCAAAAGTTTTTCATCAAGAGCCCATCGTGGATATCCGTATCTGTCAAAATGCACCGAGGCCCTTAAGTTATTTGATCAGTATTTTTTATGAATAAAGCATTTTTGATGAATTAAACTTTTTTGATGAATAAGGCCTTTTTGATCAATTAACCTTTTTTTGATGAATAAATCTTTTTTTGATCAATTAAGATTTTTGATCAATTAATACCACCTCGTTATTTAGATAAAAAGTGCTTGTTATTTCCTTCGATTTGTAAAAGTTATTTACCTGCATATTCCGAGCTATCGGTCAACTTTACTTTTTCCGACTTAATTTCCATGAGTTTTTATCAAAATTCTGAAAAATGAGAAAAATTAGAACACGAGTTTTTATCTCTTAATCAGGAAAACGTTTGAAATCTGTAATTATGAAAAGAAAATGCCGTGAGTCATGTAAAATTACGTCATCCACATTCTTACTGGTTCAAAATAATCTATTTTTGCCAAATGAGGAACTTTAAGGGTGTGGTCGTTGCCAAGAATCCATTGCGTTTTCCGAGATAAATAGAGAATTATCCAGAACTTTGCGTTACAGTAGAGTTATTTTAGTAGGACGAGCCTACTAAATTAAATAGTACTGTTCCACGCACTTACAGTAATTACTCTCAAATAGTTACCTTTAACCCGTGTGAGCACAGCACCTTTATAAAGGTTAAACCAGATTTTAACATAACGCTGGATAATTAGTAGACCAAAACTTTGTAGCGGTGAACTTTTTGTCGATAAGTGCTATATTTATTCTAGAATACGTAAAAAAAAACTGGTCTAAAATACCGTTTTTGGACTTTTTCATCGCGAAAATCTATCTCCTCCTAGGTTAAATTGTCAAAATTTACTTCAAATTTTTGCAAGAAGCTAGCTCTAAAACAAACAGCAACTTTGTTAGGTGGGTTTTTTTCAAATTTCGGCCCCAAACAAAAAATAGAATTTGTTCACAGTGTCACGTGAAAAAAAGTTCTCGGAAAAAAAATGTGCTGTCGATTTTTTTGAAAGTAGGTCTCAAAATAAAAATGCTTGAGGAAAACCACTGAAGAGAAAGAGTTCGTTACTCAAAGCCGAAAATTTGGAAGTTTTAGAGTCAATGTGAAACATAACGTTATTTTTCAACTTAATTTTGTAAAAAAATACCAGAAAAATCAAAATTTTTTTGTTCTATTTTGGTCGTTTTGTGCTTTTAAAACATCAATGATGGATTTGCGTTGCATTTTGTGGGGCATAATAAACTGCAGAATGAAATGTAGGAACCACCATACCTTAACCCATGTGAGCCACAGAAAAAAAAGTTCCGCCAAGCAGCCGAAGCCTTTAAGTAAGAGCTTTTTTCAAGCGGGCGGTATGTAGAGACAAGCCAATGGTAGGTGTAGAGTTTGCGATGTTGTGTTGCGATGGAAGGAGGAGTTCAAAACGATTTATATTTTGCATCCGACATTTGATATTCTAGAATTTGATTTTTTATTTCTAGAAATTTACTGAAAAGGACTTGTACAGATATCACCGTGAACAAGCTCACAGTGGTTGTTCACAATTATTTTGGAATCGAGCACAAGGGAGTCTGACCTATGTCATCGTTCATTTCTGATTTGATTTACGGAGTAACTGGGTGCCGTCTATTAAGGACGACCTAAGACGGAGCAGCTTTGCTCAAAAATTAATTTGACGCGGTGCTCGGTAAAAGGACGACCATTCTTTCCAAAAGTTTGGCCAGGGTCTGCTATTAAGACAATGGTTTTTCTATTTCGCAGGGCCAGGAATTGTAAGGACCACCAGTATCTTGGCTAGATCGCACTTTTTTATGCTCGTTCAAGGGCGTAAGATTATTTTAGATTGATTAACAAGGGAAAGTAAAAGAAATTCCATTATTGACGTCCTTCCAATGTTTAGAATTTTTAAATTATTTACAGAAAAAGTAGAAGAAATTCCCATTTTTTATTGTGCCGTACGAGAGCGTTAGATTATTTTGGATTTATTAACCAGGAAAAGTAGAGAAATTCCATTTTTATTATCTTTCCAAGGTCGGTTAGATTATTTAGATTATTCACCAAGAGAGAGAGAGGAGAGAGAGAAATTCATTTTACGTCCTTCCAAGCGTTACAGTACACTGTACTTAAACGGACCAGGTCCTGGAGAGCGTTGCGCGTTTGAAAATCTCTGCCAATGTGTTTAAAGGGAAAGCCCCGCAAGAAATTTTGACGGAACTGTACCTTAAACGGGACGGTTAGAAAAACTTGCGCGCGGGGGAGAGTTTGTTAAGGAAGAAGAGGTAATTTACAATCTGAGTTCCGGTGTAGCTCAGTCATCCGGATGAAAAGTATAAATGAAGACGGAGACGGCCTTTCGGTGACATAAAGAATAAAGGGTCATTCTCTGTATGGATCTCACTGCTGTTGAAAACGGTTAAAAATGTTGTCCCGGTGAGTGTGCGTGGAGAGTGTTAGGGTTCACCAAGAAAATAAGAAGAAATTCCATTACGTCCTTCAAGGCGTTTAGATATTAACCAGGCGAAAGTAGAGAAATTCATTTTTACGGCCTTGCAAGGCGTTAGTATATATATTTATTTAACAGGAAAAAAGTAGAAGAAAATTTCAATTTTACGCCCTTTGCTCAGCGTTAGATTATAGATTATTTACCATGAGAAAGTAGAAGAATATTGCGCGGATTTTTTAGTTCGCTTTCAAGCGTTAGATTGATTCAGCATTTAGTGTAGCGGAGTGAGAGTCGAAAGCATAGATGAACAAAGTCTGGCCAACATGCAATGTAATGCTAGAAATGCCAAAAATATTACTTGTCTGAATTGCAACGAAAAAATGCAGAGAACTTACTAAATTAGTTGGGAGACTACTCCGGTTCATCAGGTGTTGACTTCTCCATCGATTCGCAAGCTTTGGCAATTGAAGAATACTGCTATTTTACATTTTACTCACTGCACAATACTGATTTGCAAAGCATCAGCTAAAGGCTGAAGAAATTGCTACACAATATCGACATGTTTGCTTCGATAGCGAAACACCGCTCAACGATGAAGCTAGATTCATATCATAGTTCAACACAAAGTAGATGAAGAAACATTAGGCAGAACTAATGCAATACATCAGGAATCATGGCACTTCAGGATAATTAACGATCAAACCATCATAGCTGAACGGCCGTCAATAAGATACGGAAATATCTAACGACTCCTAACACCTTATTGGATACGAACAAAGAAGTGAATACGCCGATTAACTATCATTATCTTATAACGGAAAGAAAAGATACGTTGAACTCACATCCCTGGAAATAATTTAACCACACGCAAACTGTCCCCTCTATATCCACAACACATATGTCGGTCTCTATATTCAGTAAACCAATTATCTAACAGCCTAGGTTACATAAGAATATACTCAGAAAACACTGAGAACAAGAACAAAAAAGTTCCTTTACCATCGGCAGGAGACTCAAGAATGTTTTCCTCCCAAAAACAGATTTAAAAGTTTTGGAACGGCTTCCCAAACTTCATCAGATTACTTTATATAATACTGCTTAGGCTGGATGAANTCACCTACAAAGTTTTGTATACTAATTATACAGGTTATGTTAAAATCTGGGTTTATTTCAAAATAAAACCTGGGAGGAGATAGATTTTCCGTTTTGGCTTAGGTGGCTCTTACAAAAAAGTTTTGGCATATTTTCGCAAGCTGAAGGCTAGTTCTACAAACTGGCTAATCTGAATTATATCCTCGAGACCCTGTTTGGCTAATGTTTTATCGAGAATATGTCAAATAAGGAACCACCATACCCTTAACCCCAAATAGTTACTCCTTTTCAATAGTTCCTGGGTAACTATTTGTGATTAACTACACTACTGCATTTGAAATTATTTTCGTACCTTTTGCACTTCCTCATGGACATGACCACTCGCTATGATGTATTACCTGCATTTTCGGAGATATCGGTCAAGGCTACTTTCTCGAGATAAATCTCCATAATTCTCAAATACGTTGAAAGTCAAAGTTTTCAAAACGTCGGCTTAGACAAATGTGCCAGTTGAACTTTATTTTTATATAAACAAAAAGATAGTCTTGAGGTATAAGTCAGAATAACCACGAACAAGTAAACAAGATGTTTTCTCAGGGTTTATTCCTGACCAAAAACTCAAGCTTTTGAGTTTGAAACGATTTAATTTTTTATTTGTCGGGTAATAATACAAAAACATGTGAAATGGAAGGACAGGAACCGGAAGTAAAAACCGTAAGGGACAGTTAAAGAACTTAGAGATACTAATTTTTTCTAGTTTTTTTTAGTTGAATTTTTATTGAGCTAGGAAGCAGTTCTACGAAGAAAACTATTTTTGCATATTTCAGATTTGGAAGACAATTGTTTACTTTAAACTGAACCCTAAGGCAGTTTTCATGATAAACCTTTCAAGTTTTACGATCTACGACTTCAAAAAAAAGTAATCGGTTTAGAATTGACATTTCCCGATAACCGCTTTTTAATTTTGTTATATCGATTACGGGGCCCTTTGGTCATTTTTGCCACTTTTTCAGCCAAAATTTTTATATGATTCGGCTTTTGAAACGACTCATTCGATTAAGTTTTTCGATATCTCAAACTGAGCACAAATATATAGTGAATAATAAAATGTTGGACAGAATCGGACCATTTTGTTTGTTTTTTTTTCTGAGATTGCTGAAATTTTTTAATTATCAGTTGTTGTTAAAAAAATTGGAAATAATGGCCTGATTCAGACCATTTTTCCAATTTATTTTTCTTTAAATATTTGTGATCAGTTTGAGTTATCTAAGAACTCAATCGGATGAGTCGTTTTCAAAAACCGAATTATATAAAAATTTTGGCTGAAAAAGTGGCAAAAAACGACCAGAGAGCCCCTTAATTGATATATAAAATTTTTATAAATTTGAAGCTTAAATTTCAAATCTGATTTCTGAAGATTTAATCTTATTTAAAAAAAATGTACTTTGAAGTATCTAATTTCAAAAGATAAAGTTAAACTTTTGAATTGACCTATTTCTAAAAAAAGTTAAACTTCTGAAGTGTCTAATTTCAGAAAAAAATTAACTTTTGAAGTTTCTTATTATAAAAAAATTAAGTTAGCCTTTTGAAGTGTCTAATTACAAAAGAATTTTCTACTTTTGAAGTGTCTTTTTTTAAATAAAGTCTGGCTTTTGAAGAGTCATATTTCATTGAACTGACTTACTTCAAAAAATAAAGTTTTACTTTTGTTGTGTCTTATTTCATAAAATAAAGTTCAACTTTGAAGTGTCGTATTTCAAAAAATAAAATTTAACTTTGGAATTGTCTTATTTCAAAAAATAGCAGAAAAATCCATTTTAAGTTTGTCAAGACCTAAAACTTGAAAAGTCTATGAGAAACCCACCCAAAATTAACCGGGAGCGAACCGGTATAAACGGTCTTGAGGGTCGGTTCTGATTGGTGGAAGATGTAAAAAAGATTCAGAATTTTTTTATAATAAATTGGCAGGAATGTACGAAGTAAGCAAAGAGTACGATAACTATTTGCCTTCACGAGATTTAACTCCAAGGCGATCAGGGGGGTCTATTTTTTCATGAGCGAAGGTTTTGGTCTCTTATTGTTTACCCCCACGCGACCATAAAGGTGTAATTACGAACTTCGGCTATTTAAAGGGGTTGCCCGCGTGAGAGTTTATCTGAATTAACTGGGCAAACAAATCTTGAAATTTATCTCAAAGAAATTTTGCTCTAACACAATTGTCGAGCATCTTATTGCTAAATATAAATATATAAAAATTAAAATGTGCGGAGAAGTGGCCCACTAGGGGGCAATAAATGTATTTTTTTTTGTAAATTTTGAAGCTCGTTTTGTAATATTTCCCAGAGTTAGCAAGCACTAGCCAATGAACGCAGAGCAGTTCGAAGTTGGGCACGTTGCTCTTTTTGAATACCCAGTTGTTTCAACATCTGAAAATACTTTTATTGCAAGTGAAAACTTTCCAATTGGTGATAATAAATGTGTTGTAGTCAACTTTATTAAAATTTGATTTCGTTGGAATCAAATAAAGAATTTGGATTGATTATTGGGGTCAAATTTCATAAAATTTTATTTTGTTACTATAAAATAACGAATTTCTATTAGCTATTGAGGTCAAATTGGCTTAAATTTACATTTTTGGAATCAAATTACAAACAAAAAATTGGAATGAATAGGGAACGAAACGGGCAAAAAATCAACTTTTTAACGCAATAATATACAATATCTTTGCAACAACTAATTTGGCCAAATTTTGACCAAGCATTTTTTTGTTACAAGAAAATTTGAAAAATTTCTACCAGTCAAAAATTTTTTGCTCATCAAATTGTTTTTTCATATGCTAGATTTATTGTGAAGGTATTTTTAGCATGGACATTTTTAAATTGCATGAAAAAACAAAAAAAAATAGCTTGAACTATATCATGAAAACTTTAGTTGACCTTTAATTGACTTTAGTAAGCTAAAAATACTGCAGCGGATTCTCTAGTATAAGACTTTCAAAATAATACAATTAATAGACATTTTACAATGTTCGACCCTTATTTTTACCTTTGAATCATTCTTTTCTCGTATTCTATCGAGCTCTTTTCCGTCAATTTTATGAAGTCGAAATAATGGAATTAAAGTTTCTAGGTGATTATTGTTTAACCAATTCGAAACATCTTCAGCAGTCCACTGTGATAGTAAAGTCTGAATTAACCAGTTAAATTTATTATATAAAAATTCACAGCAAATAAATTTTACCACTTTTTCAAAACGCAAAATTATTTTTTTTGGTTTTAAAAGAAATAAAAAAGCAAGATTTATTTTTTGATAAATGTAGAATTTTTTGCTGCATGAAGTCTGATTTGTTCGAAAAAACTCACGTCGTCAACTCGAGATTCTTCCAAATCGTCAAGGCCATCTAGTGTCGATTCTAGGGTTGAATTCCAACTTCTAAAATTAATAATTTGAGTGTCGTAAAAAAATCACATGTGCGAAAAAAATTTTCAATAAAAAATACCTTGGATTTGTTTTGTTAGCATTATTGTGCATGTTTTCTGCCACCAGCTCTTCTAATTGTCTGTTATCCTCTTCTAATTGCCTATTCTTTCGTATGTACCTCTCAAGCTCTTCTTTTAAATTTGCGATTTCATTATCTTTTAGCCTTAATTCGTGCAGCAGACGGTTCTGAGCATCCTTAATTGTTTTTGAGTAAAAATGAACTTTTATTTAAAAAATATGACCCGAAACGTGAAATTTAATATATTTTGATTTAAAAGTTATAATTTTAAAACCTTTAAATTTTTCAATAAACCTGAGATAGAAATCGAATTTATGAAACTTTAACCTTTTTAGAAACGACCTTCAAAATTGAATATTATGATGTGACTTTGAAGGTCAGTGTAATATCACTGACATTCAATTTTATTCTTGGGAAAATAACTTTCAAAATTTAATATAATGATTTGATGTTTTTAAATAAAATTGGTTCTCAAATTTATTTTTGATGATGTCTTATTTTTATCAGTATTTTGGGTCGATCTTTATAAAATTCTTCAAGTTGGAGTCAAATGTATAATATTATGATAAAATTTGCCATCAAATTTATTTTCTAAAATTGGCGTACAAATTTATTTTCTCAAATTGACCTTCAAAATTAGTTCTAAAATCGACCTTCAAATTTTTCGAATTGAGCGTCAAAATTATATTTTGATGTGACCTTCAATTTTCCTTAAAAATTAGTTTTCAAAAATTTTGTTCTCCTACAATTGGCCTTCAATTTTATTTTAATAAAATTGACCTTCAAAATTATATTTAAAATTAACATCAAAATTTGATTTTATAATGAAACTTGCATTTTTTTAAATGATAGTCGAAACTGAATTTCTTCAAAAATTCAAACTCAAATAGTTTACCTGCATAACTCTTGTATTATTTGGTGAATCACCATCTGAATCGTAATGACCTCCGTCAAAGGTTCCATTTTGTAATCCTTCGTCGTCAGAACTTTGTTCTGCGCTTGAAATTGGAGCTTGTTCATTTTCTAGAGTATTGAGAATAAGTTGACGAACTTCAGAAGTATCTTTATCCTTATCGCGAGCCATTAGAAATCGAACACGCTAAAAAAAAATTTATAAAACAAAAAATAAAGTTTTCAATAAAGAAGATTTATAAAAAATGCGTTTTAATGCAGTCCTAAATTTATTATTTTCATGCTAAAGATACCTTCACCTAATATTTCTGCAATATTTTCGGTTCACAGAATGGTACAAAATATATTTATCCCCTATTTTTTCAATTTCCCAATAAGTTACCGTAGTTAAACATAGGTCATGATCCGAAAATTAAAAAAATAGAGGCTTAGAATTTGGGGTTGGCAGTAAAAGGTCTAAATATTAAAAGGTCAAAAATAAAAATTTATATTTTTAAAAAATTAAAGAAAATAATTTTCTCAGAAGCGGTGATCAAAATTCACAATAAATATTATTTTTACCAAATAAATGTGATACAAATGACATTGAGTAAAAAAAACATATGTCGCAGATCAGCTGTTTTAAAAGAACGACACTGCCGTGATGACAAATAACAAGTTTTTTTATGATGTATTTTTACCTGACTTGTTGATCTAAGAGTATCGGCTGCAAAACTGTGTGATACACCAACCAGAGATATGCCATCAACCTCGACAATTTGATCAGCCATTTCGATGCCTATAAAATTTTTATATATAAATAATAATTTTTTTTGAAAGGGGCCTTCAAATTATTTTTTTAAATCGACCTTCAATACCATTTTTAAATTGAGCGTCAAAATTGAATTAGATTTTCAATTTTCTTAAATTTTGCCTTCAAATTTTTTGGTAAAATTGACCTTCAAAATTTCATTTTGTGATGTGACATTCAAAATTATTTCGAAAATTTACAATCAAAATTTGATTTAATGATGATAATTTTCATGCCAATAAAGTTTTTATTGAAATTGTGAATTTGTCCAGAAATAAAAAAAAAATTTCAACCAGCATTTTCAAGCCAAAAATTAGAAATCTGATAAAATTAAAGTACTTAATTATCATGGGGTTTGAAATTCATTATAAAAACGAAAAAGTGCGTAGGTTTTTGCCCTTAAACGCAAAAAGACACTTAAATGTTCGCTTAGACGCACGTCCGCTGAGACAACTTTGGCAGTAAATTATCGATGAAGACAATTCTGAAAGCAAAAATTTTGAAAAAAATTTTCTTTGAAAAATACAAAAAAATTTGAAAATTTATTTTTACGTTTTTTATGCAATTTTGAAATTACAATAAAATTTCAATGGTCAAAAAACCTTTACTTTAAAACATAGAATAACTGAAGAGATATTTTTCGATATTCACGCCCGTAAATTAAAAACTCACCAACTTTCTCTGCTGCTTGCCCAGGAAAAACTTTTTTCACATAAATTCCGAGTCTTTCAACTCCTGAATCAGCGCCAATGCCCATGCCGATGATGGATAATCCATAGCCATTGGAGTCTTTCACAAGCTCAAGGTCAAATTTGGACATTTTATCTAGTCGTTTTTCTAATTCATAAACTGCTGATTCCGCAACGGGGTCTAAATCGGGATTGCCTCGCTCATAATCTTCTCTGTCATGAGTTTCACCGACCATAATAGGTTTCTAAAAATAATTTTTAATAAAATGGATCAAACATTTATTTGTCAATGAAATTCATAGCTTTAAATTTTAAATAATTTTTTTTTCAAAAATCATTCTCCCACGTTTTGTTTGAATACTATTCGTCATAATTTTTCACACGGTTCAGTTTAAATCTACCGAACCCTTATAAAATGAAAAACAAAAAGTATTTTACTAAAACTTGTCAAAATTGTTCAGGTTGCTTTTTTTTAACATGGCCCACCGTAGTCAGTCATTTTCCTCGAAGACCATACCAGATATAAACAAATGTTTTTTTGCTATGTGTAGCCAAGTAAATTTGTGGCACCCAAAACTGTTGTTTTTTTTTCTCCTTTACCCGGTTGGCCGGTAATCAACTTTTGAAATCACAGGTTTCTCGTAGGCAAATAAGGAAAATTTTCGAAAAAAATTATTTCATAAATAAATGTATTTAAAATGTTGTTCCTTGCACGTCTAAGTTAATAAATTACCACCTATCAACCAATTACTATCAATAATACATACATTTCGATTGAAATAAACAAAAAAA
>SCLH01001392.1:59863-97791 GCA_004367855.1 Oikopleura vanhoeffeni
ATTTAAATTGGAAATATTGTTAGAATAACCAAATTGTAAGGATTTTTAATTTCTCTATTTGAAACGACCAACCTGTCAAGTTGTTCGGAATTAAATGTTTTAGCGTGTTTTAAATACTTGAAATAGCGTGTTTTCTAAGTCATATGAAAAAAGGTCTGGCGCCTTAAAAAAAAAAAAAAATGTTCACATAAAAATAATATGATATATACAATGTATATATATATATATAAATCTTTATTTGACTTTTCAGCACAAAACCATTCTTTTTTGATAAATACAAAGAATTGCATCTTTCACTATTTAAAAAACGCAAAAATAGTTTGATAATTCTGATAAAATTATTATAAAATTTTGGAACCTTGTTCAGATCAGGTTCATTTTTATTGTTAAAAAGATTTCTTGATGTATTTTTCTCTTTAAAATATTCTCAACTCCCAAACTGACAAAAATAATCAATGAGTAAATTTCGCGCATATATTAAAAATTCAAAACGGGTAAAAAGGGTGCTTAGCCATAAAATCGCGTTTGTAAAATCTCGGTCTGTCAGACTCTATCTCACGCTAATGTCCAAAAAGCTCTTTATCTAAAAACGAAGAATTTACCTTTGAATCGTGTTTCAAATAATTATTATTTTTTCATTTCGACATTTATTTTTTCGTAAAACTCTACTGAATCATCAGGCTCGGTGATAAAAATGTTTTTGTCAAAATTTTTTCGACTACTGATTAATCGTTTTCGCCATGTTTTCTCACGATTGTTAGGCAGCAAAAAAGACTTGTTGTTGAGGATATAAATGAGTCACATTTCCTTCTCTCCGGGGCAAACCGCCTCAATAAACCCCTTATTTTTCGCGCACAAAAAAGACTGAAAAAAAAACTTTTTTTTTATTGTCTCGAAATTTTTTTTGTAGATTTATTGTAAAAAAATGATATTTTATATTGTGGAGGGTTTTGGTTTCCTAGTGAAGTTTCCTTTTCTGTCTCTGATTCATATCCTTTTCAATGATTAGGTAACGAAGCGTAAAAAATGTGACAATTCTTTATTTTGACTTTTAATATTTTTTTTTAAGCCTCACTAATAAAACTAATTAAATCATTATACACCGGAAATACAAACTTGTAGAATATATACACTTTATAATTAGATCAATTTTAATTTTTTTATATCAATAAAATACAGTTTTAAAATTTTAGGAGGTCTGGAAATTAAACAAACGTCATTTTTAAAAGGGCATATCTTTTTAATCTGACATGGCAGACGTATTTTTTGAACAGCATTCGAATCCTCGGATTCATACTCAATGAAAATGGTTTCACATCAATCTGACCAAATACATTTAATTTGTCTTGAACAAGGCGAAATTCAGTAAAAGTAAGCATTTTTTCAAAAAACTTCATTCCGAAACAAAAATCTAGTCCTAAAGTGATTCTGTTTTGAAAGGTTTTCGATGGACACTTAATCTAGTAAACTATGCATTAGCACACTAATTTGTTTATCATCACAATTTTTTCTAATTTGTTTTTGCTAGGAAGTACGCTCGAGCATTTTGGCGAGACCGACCAATTAAAAGTGAGATACAACAAAATCATTGAACGTGAGCCAATCATTAATGCCTATGATCACTTACACGCTCGAGTCTCTTTCGTTAGGAAAACAATTACATTCTGTAAATTGCTCAACAACATCACATTTTTTTATTTAAAATTACTTAAAAAAACGGGAAATATTTTTTAAAATTTTTGTTTCTATTATTTTTTAGAAATAAACTGACTTCGGTAAACTCAGTAAAATATTAATAATTATGTTATTTGTTATGGATCAAAAGATATCTGGAGACGATGGCGTGGTTTTAAAAATATAATGCGCCTAGTTCCCATTTGTATTGGCAAAGTGAGAATAAGCAAGAAAATAAAGAACATGCTGCACAAAACTAAGACTTATTTCATGGTTCATCTGCAAATTTTTTGATATCAACCGGTTCTAATTTGTTTTCTGGGTTCTCGTAATACCCACAAAAAAATGGGACCTAGCGCACTATACTATTCTTAGAAAAACAATTCTGCATGAGATTGATTTTATTGCGTTTCAAATCTTGACTTATCTATTTTATTGCATTTGTATTTTATTTTAATAGCTGGGTTGATTTTTTGGTCATTTTACCAGGTCGGTTTTCATTTTTCCGGCTTTGAACGGCCAAATGAAGATAAAAACAGCTTATTTTAATACTTCACAAACAAAATGTTAAAGCAAGTAAAACTCAAAAGATTGGAAACAACCAGGAAATGTGTATTTAAATCGCTATGCAAAAATATCTAAAACATTGATTTTAACCGGTGCTTACTATATTTACATTCAAAATATAAATTTTTGATTTGAAACGCTAATGTTTTACGTAGTGTCTTAAATATTTATTAATATAGATTGAGGTAGGAACGGCCATTTTTTTTAATTATACACCTATTTCAATTATTTAGCCCTATAGTATTTAATTGTAGCCCTTTAAAAAATATGAGGTTCAGTACAATTCTTATTAAATTGCCAGCTACTGCTCAAAAATGAAAAGCCGTCTTAAAAATTGCTTGTTTAAAATTAAATTTTTAATTAGTTTGAAAAGTATTTCAACAAAAATTTCAAGCTTAAACATAGGCAATTTCAAAAACGGTTTCTCATTTTTAAGCAGTATCTGGCATTTTTAAAAATAAAACTTAGTACTGAACATAATATTTTTCAAGGATTACAATTCGGGGATAATCAAAAAAAAGGTTTAGCAGAATAAATTTTGTGGTTCCTACTTTAATACTTACAGATATACTTGCGCCCATTTAGTTTTTGAGTTATTCAAAATATTTCGGCTTTATCTCCATTTTGCCGTTCAGAGCCGGACAAAAATGAAAACTCAACCTGTAACTGCAATGTGTTTTATTAGTTTTATCTCGTAAAATACCATTTAAATCTTCATACATTTTCTCGACCAAATTACTTATACAAAATCATTTCTTCAAAGCAATTCTTCTAAAAAAATAATTTGAAATATTGCGAGTTATATTTGCGCAAGATTATTTATATGATCAAAGAGCATGTCTTTGAAATGAACTTATTTACATTAACAAGTTTCAGTCAGTTCAAAACTTGCACCGTACTCAATTTTTGAGATAAACAATTGTTAACCGGTTCGGAATTTACAAATCTGATAGAAAAATACCGACTCTCAAGAATAAGAGTAAAAATAGCAAATGCATTTAAAAGCCATGTGATCTCTGTTATTCTAAATCTTATCTGGGAAATGAAGAAAAATAAAAACGCTGTCGGACTTATATAATTTATAAGTAGGGTGCGCAGCGGTCAAAATTCTAAGTTTAAAATTAAGATAATGACACCAAAACAGAACAAAATATCGGGACAAAAAACTACGAAGAAATAAAATATTTTTTGTATTTTTTTCGGCATTTTGACCAGGGAAAATGACGGTTAAAATATTAAATCGGCATTTGCATTTTTCCGCAGTCTTTTGCATGGTTCTCACTATGCACATCTGAAAGCTTTGTGAATTCTGCATAAAATGAAAAAATAAAATTAAGTCATGAACACGGGCTCTTGAAAAATATTCAGCTTACAAACTGTTCCGCCTACGCATTTTTTTTTCGTCAAAACCATAATTTTTTCGGAAATTTTTTAACATTTTATTTTTCAAAAATTTTTTTTTTTGGGAAATAGCAAATTTTTATGTGAGTACGATCCTTGCCATAAGAAAACTAAAAAATTGAGCTAAATATGCTCAAAACAGAAATTAGTGCTGAAAATGAGGGATTTTTAGACTCACTTTCTGGCCACTAGATGGCCCAAATAAAATGTTTTGCTCGGAATCGGTTTTTTCAGTGGCGATGACCCCCGATAGCAAATAAATTTTTATTAACAGTTTTAGTTTAGTCTGTAGGGTTCCCGCTGCGCACCCTATGTATAAGTTATAAAGTTCAAGTATGAATTAAAATAAAGTTTTTTCTCCGACGTAAATTAACCACCTATTTTAGGCACGATAAAGTCCCAGTTATTAATTATTAACTTTCTACGCCGAAAGTGTCATTCAAATGCCAAGTTGGCGTTTTCGATACATTTCAAATATTGTAATCCATCTTTACAAGCTGTCGGCACTTTATAAATTGCAAATCCGAATAAAAATAAATTTTTTCTCGGCTTTAAATTATCCACCTATTGTAGTCACAAAAACGTCTAAACGCCCAAATTGGCAATTTCTATCGTAAAATTGCAAAACTTCACTACATATCTTAAATTATTATGGTTTATGAAATTCTTTTTAATTCAACCAAGAAAAAAAAATTGAAAAAAGTTTGAAATCGAAAAAAGGTTATTGCACAAAAAACGGTCAAGACACTAGAACGTCCACTTGGACAAATACGAATTTATTTTCAAATAATACTCAAAATTAAAAAATTATCACTGGACTTCGCTTTATTCTCCCTCCCCCTTTCTCACCCCTTATAATCGCAAGGCATTTGAAATGGATGTCATACTAAATTATTTTTTTGCGATAGCCGTTTTTTATTTGATACACAAGTAAATAAGGCATGGATGGCAAGTTTGAAAAAGGTTGACAAATAATATATCCATTGGAAGGCACTTTAACTGTCAGATATGGTGGGCAATTTGGTTTGCCCAAAGATTTTTCGCACCAAAAAATGTTAACACACTTGGTTGAGACACACAGAATTCTACAATATGGAAATTTTAGCCTGAGTAATCAATCATTTACGATATTTGAAGTCTCAAAGTTTATCGGTAAGTCATACTAACCAATCAGCGTCGAGAGTTCAAATATCGCGAATAAATTATTTCTCAGTCTATAATGTTCCGTACTGTACTAAAAGTATTAAGAAATTATATTTTTCATAAAAGATAACAGTAAAGTGACTTTTAACAGACAGGTGCAAATATTTGCTTGTCTGGATTTGATGAATTTTGTCAGGCCGAATTTTATCGGTTGAAGGGGGTAGTGTCCCTAAAAATATGTGATTGAAAAAATGATATATAATATACAAAATGGGGGCAAAAAACGATTGGTTGGGTCTGGCGGCTCTGTTATGTGTGGTTCTCTAACTAGATGGCGCCAACGTCTGAAATCTGAAGTACCAATTTCGCCTTAATTATTGCCTTAATCAACTTAATTTATGTTACAGAAGGACCGGAAGCAAAAATATAAATACTACTTTTTTGGAAATTTTATCAATACAGTAGATAACTTAGTTTTGCTCCGGTCTGTTTGGCATAAATTAAGTTGATCCTATAAGTAAGCAGGCGGAAATGATACCTTCAATGTAACCATTAGGCGCCCTCTAGTGAGAGAACCATAAAGAAGCCCTACGAATATTTTTTTCTGCCCCTATTACGTTATTTATCATTTTTTCAGCCACACTTTTTTATTAAAGGGACAATACCCACTTTTAATGTTTTTCACGAAACTTTGGAATTAGAAAAAAATGAAGGACACCAAGTCAACAGGCACCATAATAACGATATTTGAACACTGACCACATAAGGTAAATCGTTAGCTTCTTTAAAAGTATTTGAAGAAATGCGTATGCATACATTTTGGCGTTTTGTGTGCTATTTTCAAGAAGCAAATGTTTGTGTGCAAACTGGCCTCAGGATTTTTCCTTACCTTAATGAAGAGTATTTTATATTATACATAGAGTTTTCCAAGCGGAGTTCTGCACTAAAGAAAGTAAGGTTCAAAAAATCTGAAAAAATTGAAAATTTTGCGAAAATCTCGAAAAAAATGTTTATTATATGATCCAAAGCGCATTTTGTTGCGAACCTGGAAGAATTTGGTAGAAAAAACCCGTTGATTCCCCCTAAAGAAAGTTCCGTACGCAAATATATTTTGCTTGAAGGGGGTTGTGCCGTGGCATGCAGTGATTTTCAGGCCTCCCAAGAAATCGTTTTAAAATCTGATTTTTTATCCTTACTTATTATAAAAACTAACAATCTGATAGGAACTATACTCAAATAGTCTCATGAGGTTCAGTACTTTTCGAGGGGAAAAATTCAGATTTTTGATAAATTTTACCAAGTCAGGTTTTTCCTGAAATTTTTTTTAGGGTCAGATTTTTTATAAAGTATTTTGCGCAATAATACGGCATTTCGTCTATCACAAATTCATATTGGTGGCACAATGATTTTATATTTTATCTTTCGAACAATTCCCTTGCATAAAAATCGGCATTCAATTGAAAGCCTATAATTTACTCGGTAACAATGCGCGAGTGCTCACAAAATATTTTTTACTTAAAAAGGAATAGGAAGAAAGATTTTTGAAGCACGCGGGCATCGTATATTATATAAGTTATATTAAGATCGTAGAATGTAACCTATATTATATATAGGCTATAATATACATAGTAGAGGTCAGATAATTTTACAAATCTGCTCTTATATAATAAACCAGATCTTGCGTAGGGTATACTTTCTCTTCGCACAAAAAGTGATAGCTCGCTGTGGTCCCCCTGATTCGTATTGTAAATTGCAATCATAATAAATTTGTAATTATGTGATAACGATAAAATAGATATACATTTCACAAATAAAAATTTGTTCTTTTTATTGTTTATTTTAAAAAGATATTTTATTTATCAATGTTTCGAAAATTTAATGATAAAAAATATTTTGGTAAATCTAGACCTTTTTTTCAAAGACACACCGAATTTGTTTTAAAGAAATTTCAACAAAGCCCTCTCAAAACCAAAATATTTTAAAAAATGCCCCCGAAATAATGAAAAATTTTCAAACAAAAAAAATCGAGCCCGAAATTATTTCACTTATAAAGAATACAAAATAAGTTTACCAAATAAACTAGTCCTTAACTGTAGAAAATTTCAAATTTTGTGGCACAACCCCCTTGAATAAATGGAAAAATTGAATTGTTATTTATGAGAAATAAATAATTTTTGCGGTATTTTCGTCGCAGAATCGCCGACAATTGGGACATGGCACACGGAATTTACGTTCTTTGAAAATTGTATTTTCAACACATGATTTACAATAAACATGGCCACAGGATAGACTTTTTGGTTGAACATTCTCTTCAAAAAACTTAAACAAAATGTTAATGATTTTTTAACTGAAATGAGCAATACAAATGACCAATTAAATGTTTTTTTAATTTCTACAAATTTGTCTATTTCCAAATTTAAACTTTAACCCTCACGGGCGCGCGATATTATATCGAAAATAATACCTTCCGTACAAAGTAACCTTTTTAAAGATACAAAGTTTATTTTTTCGGGCATATCATCTTCTACGTAGCTTTACGGGCGCGTCCGTGTTCTTAAACACAAATCGCGAAAAATAATTTTTCTTAACCCTTGTGAGCACAGAGCCACAATAGTGGCTCAAGCATACCTAAAATCATCCAAAAAAGGCAAAAACGGGGACGTAGAATCTTTTCTTTCAAACACATTATAAAGAATTTTGATTCGGTTTCCAAAAATAATTGAAATTTTTTTCGAATGTTTGGTTCCAGTATTACGGGGTGCTGATTTATTAGGATTTTTCGCCTATGTTTCTCTTCCTGAAATTTTTTTTCGGAACTAGACATAAAATACAAATGTCAGATTAGCCAGCTTTTAGGAAAGTGTTTTGTGCATGCATAAAAGTTGCAATAAAAATTTATTGGTATCTAGGGGCAGATATTTTTTTTTGGAAGTGAAATTACCATATTCACTTAAAAATAATACAAAAAAGTCTAATAATCTGCTTTTATAGGGAAAAATAAACAATTTTTATCAAAAATAATGATTTTTCGATCAAAATTTTTGACTTATTCATAAATAACTTTCGATTTATGAGATATAAATGAAAGCGGACAAAACTTTGACGTAGGCCATATACTTGTGCATCGTTTCAGACAGAAATTAACTTGTGAAGACAACTGTGGACCGTGTATTCACGTGATCATGGTTAACCTTGCTTTTCTCATTTATATTTCTAGAACTTAAATTCTAGAATATAAAATGTTGGATGCAAAAATATTACCTTTGAACTTCTTATGCAGAAAAAAATTAAAGATTCTAACTGCCTTAAGCTTTCTGTAAACAACATTCAAAGTAGAGCCACAATCTGGTTGCTTGGCGGATTTTTTTTATATGCTCACTAGGGTTAAGAAAATTATGTTCTCCAAATTATTTTCAATTCGGTTTGAGAATATGATAATTGTTTTGATGATAATTTAACTCAGGCGCAAAAAAATTATGGTATCTGTTTTTATTTTTTTCAGTTCAAAATATAATTTATCAAAATAAGGAATTTCACAAGCGCCCCGGAAAATGTATTAAAAAACTTACTGAATCAAAGCAAATGTTACACATGAAGGAATCGAAGTCGAGTTTTGGATTTTCTGGTTCTTCTTTTATTTGCTCAGTTTTCCTAAAAAAAATAATTTTTAAAAGAACGTTAGGTAGAGTTTTTCAGTACGATTTGACGTTTTTGTATGAGCTAAATTTCACAAACTGGAAACAGTTTTTCTAGTATTTACATCATGAAACCTTTTTTGAAATTTTCTTTATGATTTAAAGTGAAAATGCTGGTTTGAAACTTACCTTTCGATAACTTCAATTTCGGGCTGTTTCGAATTTTGTAAAACCAAAATCTTATTAATTTTGTTATTTTCTTTTTTCAACGATTTCATTTCTTTCGTAGCTTGTTGAAAGAAATTTCGCCATTTATTTTTATCCGCTTCAAATCGAGCTGATTTTTCATTCCAAATTATTTTTTCCTTCGCAAAGTTTTTTGATTCTTTTCGAGAATTTTCTAAATTTTGGGCATTTATCTTGTCCTGATTTTTAAGAGTATCTTCTAAGTGAATAATTTTTGTTCTCAATTCTTTTGATTTCATTTTGTTTTTTTCGTTTAGTTTTGAATTAGTCTCAATTAGACTATAAACCTGGGTGTTGATTTTGGCGGTCTCCTTAAAAATATGGTACTGTCAAAGTTGTCTGAGCGGACGTTTTTGAAAAAATGCGTAGGTTTTCGCCAAAATAAACGAAAAAGACACTAAAATGTCCGCTCAGACAACTTTGATAGTAAATGTAAAGAATTATTTTTGCGATTTATCAATGTCTCATTTTATAGGGCAGTTAATTTTTATCTCACCCCTACATTTTTCCCAGTGCCATTTTTTGAAGGAGAAATAAATTGAAAATTTTAAAAGTCGGTTCTGAGGGTTTTTTTTCTTTTTCGACAACCATAAAACCTGTAATTTTACCTTTTTAAAAGTGTCATATGACAAATATTTTATTATTAAACCTTTGCTCTTGAAAAACTACCCAGCTGAATGGAGGAACCTGGCAAAAATTCAGAAAAAAAGTGCGTCCTGATAAGGGACCTCGGATAAGTGTTTGCGTCAAATTACATGTGTTTTGTAAAAAGATTGGCATAAAAGAAAAAATAATGAAGGATTTATAAAAAACTAAAAAATCAGATATAAAAGCGTTAAAAGTAGCTTTTTTACCTTATTTTTTTGTAGTAACTCCATCTCACAATTTCTTAGTGATGATTTGAAAGAATTAATTTCTGTATTTTTTTCTTTCAAGTCTTTAATAGCTCCCTTCATGGAACCATTCATATCTTCAATTTTTAGCATCATTTGCAAATTGTATTTCGACCAACATTTTCTTTTATTTTCCAACTGTTTATTTTTTATCATTATTCGTCGAATAACTTTCGCGTTTCGCACTTTCCAAGCTAGAAGATTCATTTTTGACATTTTTTCTTCTAAATCTTTTTTGAATTTAGCTAGTTTTATATGATGATATTCTTCTGAAATAAAAAATATTTTATAAAAGAATAGGAAATCATTTATTATCATTAAAGTTCTGTAACGTTGGAAATTATCAAGGATTTTTGTTTCACTTTTGTTGATTTAACATTGTTTCAGTTAGCTAAAAAACGAATTTTATCAAAAAAGAAAGAAAATTAATTGATTATTACACTCTGAATTCAGTCTATAAGGACAATATCATATTGTCAATATGGCGGAAGTTAATTTGCCGTTAAAGACAGGTTTAATTTTGCCGTTTGTCAATGTATAAAAGGTTGTATTGTGAGTATAGACAAAAACGTCTAAAAGACATAAAATTATAATATTCACTAAATTTTTACATATGTAAAAATGTCTATAGACTTTGAAATGGCCGTTTTGGGCATATATATGAAATTTTAGCAATAATAGCCATTTGATTTTGGTCAGCCAAAATAGCATTTTTTATTGTTTTTTGTCAAGATATTTATTTCATATTTTGTGCCATTTACAGAAATAAATGAGATGAAAATACAATAATTAAAAAACCAACACAAAAAGCCAGTTTTGAAATTTCGTAAGCAAAAATAGCCATGTTTAAGTTTGGTCAGCCTAAATAGGTATTTTTGAGCTGGTCACTGACCAGTGGTCAGTCAAAATAGCCATTTTTGAGTATTGCCAGCCAAAAAAACAAAATAGCCAATTTTTAAGTTTTTCCAGCCGAAATAGCAATTTCAAGCTTATTTCATTTGGCCGAATTTTGGCCGTTTTGTCCTTACAGACAAAGTGGTTTTTAGACGTTGCTTCAAATATAAAATCTAAATTTTACAAATTGCTGTTTCGAATGAGTTTACTGGTATACATATTTTGTATTAAAAAATTGGTATAAATTAAAATACCTGCAAAAAGATTTCTGTTTCTCAATTTTTCATTTTCTTCCTTTGATTCATTCGCTTCATTTGTAAGGCTTTCAAAAGTAACAATTAAATTTGCCGAAATTTCCGTCAGTCTTTTCTGATACAATAAAAGCAGAAAAACTGTTCCAAAAGCGACCGAAAGAACAAGTAAATAGCTCCAATAAGATTCCATATTTGAGCCGAGATTGAGAAAAGAATGCAAGATATAACTGAGTAGGAAATATTGAATAATTGGGTAAAACATGACGTTCAAAGAGCTTGGTAAACTTGTACCTTCGGGAAAATGGCACATTGCGATATATTCACTCCAATCTTTTCGGTGTTTGTCGTAATGATCAAGAGAAATTTCATGACGATGACTAAAATAATTTTTTTGGGTAAAATAATACTGTTGCTTTAAAAAATGCTTCAAAAATTTCGGGAGCCATTTATCTACAGTATGTGTTTTTTTACTTGCGAAATGAAAAATGTAATTTAGGTAATTACGACCAATTAAAAATGGTAACTAGGTGGATTTTATTTTGAAAGCCAAGCTATAGCCGATGTCAAGGGTTTGAAAATATAATCCACCTATTTACCATTTTTTTTGGCCGTAATTACCTTAATGACAATTTTCATTTCGCAAGTAAAAAAAACACATACTGTACATTGGACTCTAAGTTATTTGCCAGGGACATGTTTGAAAAAAGCGCCCTTATGAAACTGATCGTGGTTTGCAATAGTACTGGCAAAAACTTTTATTCAATGCCATTATAAAAATTTATTTAGCCAGGAAATAATGATTTTTTTTTGCTTTTTGGTAAAAATTTCTGAAAAACAGGTGTTTTATAGAAAATTTTCCGAAAACAGGTGATTTATAAAATTTTCGCCATTTTGTCCTTATAGGGGGTGCTTTATAGACACACACCATAGGATTAGAAATATTTTTTCAATTTTAAAATGAAATCGGACATTTTAATTTTGCCGTTTTGTTTATGGCAAAAACGACCGTTATCCTTAACAACTTGGAAAAAGTAGCGTTACACAGCTAAAGATGCAAACCCATTTTTAGTTAAAAAACGCAAAAGCGAAGAAAAAAGTCTTATTATTAATAATGGCCACATTTTTATGGTCTTCGATATTGGCCGTTTTGGCTAACGTATTTTTCAAAATTTAAAGAAGCAGCAACTTTTCTCTTGTGGTTGACTTTTGTCGGACACAATTTTTTACAAATACTCCGAAATTTCAAGTAGATCCGGAAAATTCTATCGGACATGGAAAATTTCTTGTAGGCATGCAAATTTCTCGAAAAAATATGTAAAAACTTACCTAATAAAATTTAGAGTTATCCTGCAGCTTCCACAGTAACACAACTGTTTTTCTGGTTTACTTATCAAATCATGAATTTTTGAAAATTCTGTATATTGGCTGACAGACATTTGCAGGCAACTAATATCACATTTGCACGTGTCCTTTCTTTTCTCATGATTTGTCATATTAAAAGCATCTTGAATACTTTGTGCTAGTTTGTACATTTTGTAATTTAGAAGGACATTTTTCCCATGAGTAACTCCAAGGATTTGAAGAATTAATTCGAACGGAAAAAATAATATTCTGAAGAAGTCGTTCATATTTTGATATCTGAAAAATATTATTTGAAAATATAATAACAAAAAGATGGGGAAAATAGATCTAATATTGAAAATTCTAGAACATTTACATTCAGTATGAAAAATATATAGATTATCAACCCTTTTCTTTAGAAAACCCTTTTCCTTAGGAAAATTTACTAAAAATTTACTTTACCGTACTTTAAATGAGAAACACTCGATGTGGCAGGTTCACGAACCTACGCACCCTATTCATTATTTAAGAGCAGCCAATCACAGGCGCGGATTCAAAAGCGTGGTGTGTGAAACACATTTTTTTACCGTTAAGTAAAATGATGGCGTTAACGATGCAGATTTTTTGCACTCAATGGTCCAAAAGAAGCCCATTTTTTCTTGGGAAAACCTACGGTATTTTCCTAAATCCATCGTTGACTTCACAAGATAGCGAAATATTCGGAATATGGAACATTGACCTCTCCGATTTTAGAGAAAAATAAATAATTAAATTTAAAATTATTTTTTATAGTTTGACAAAAAGCTTAAAATTAACATTGTCAATCATTTTCCAGTGGGGTCGTGCGTATCCATTATGATGCCCAGGTAACACTAAAAACTTATTCCCTATTCTTCTAACGGGCAAATAAGTTTTTAGTGCCCACAAAAACCAACTCATTGAAAAAAATCATAAAAATCGGGCGTATGGTCACAAGCCAAAATATAGGCATTTTTCAAAATTTCCCAGTACTTTTCCAAAATAAGAGGCAACGATAGCTAAGCCCGAAATTTAAAATAGCTACAATTGATAATTTGCAATACAGTTAAATAAATTAAAAAAAAACCTCATGACATTTTAAAAAAACATGTTCATTTTGGAAAAAATTAGAAAAGTTTCAAAATATTTTCTACGCTGATAGAAAGTACAGGCTATTTTTATGAAACTTTATTAAATTGGCTTATAAAATCGATGGTTTCCGCAAATTAACAGTAAAAATCAAATATACGATCGCTCAAACTGCAATTAAAATAATGTTGTTCGTGAAAAAATTAAAACGTACCAAAATACTCAAATTATTTCTCTTTGACTCGTTAAAACCGTTTTGCAATAATTGATATTTTAATAATGTGATTTTAATTCTATTTAACTCATTAAAACCGTATTTCAAACAGCTATTTTTTATTGGATAGAAAGATAACACGAAAGTGATCTGAAATTTATTTCGCTACATAGGCAGATGTTCAATAATAATGGGTTCATGCTTTCCGTACCAAAATTACGCCACATTTATTAATTACATTTTTGAAAGTTTTTAAATGGTATTACTGCCTGAGTTTCAAGTGCCGTCGAGACCAAAAGTGATCTATTATAAATGACACTAGGCTAGAATAAAATTATACATTTGATTTTTTGAAGAATAGCATCATTGGATCCCGTTCGAAATTTTCTATTTTTTTCAATTTGCAAGATAAGGAATAACAGGGTCGGAAAGTGTCTATAATAGAGTTAATACAATGCTTCACTTTTGGTCTCGAAGCCAATGGAAACTCGGGCGGTAAATTATGAGCATTTTCACCATATTAAAAAATATGATGGCATTTTGGTACGGAAAACAATATCTAAATGATACAGCGAATGAAATAGGAAACAAATTTATTCAATTTACCATATTTAAATTTATTTTTATAATGAAATTATTTCTTAGTAAGGTACATGTTAGGTATGTGATTAAAAAAAAATTATAAATACCCAATAAATATTTATGGTGCTTGAAAAATTGGCCCTTTAGTCCTCAAAGACGAACGTGTTCTTCAAAATTACGTTAGTTCTGGCCAAATTTTGTATTGATGTTTTTAATTTCATCGCTTTCTATAGGGGGGCCAAAATGGTCTGAAAGTTTTAACCTACACTGTAACAAATTCGGACCTTATGTGAAATGAAGGACACTGGGAAATCAGGGCCGCCCCATTGGACCTTGTACACTTTTATGGCAATTTCATCTTAATTTGAAATGTATAAAGACTACAGTAGCTTGAGTTCGATCAGGGCCTTATCATAAGGCTAATAGGAAATTTAAATTTAAGGCAGAAACACTTTTTTGGTGATGATATCTTTCGTACTGAAATTTTTTGTTGTACATGTAATTTTGAAATAAATGAAATTAAAGGGGATTCTATAGGTTAGCCAATGGACATATATTATTTGATCCAGAAAAGCTAGAGGACTGATTTATTAGTTTGGAACGCGGTTAGCTTAATTTACCGGTTGGTCAACATGACCTGACAAAATTTAATAAAAAAATATTATTGTCCTATAGAACTCCCTTTGTTTTTGAGAGATAAATTAATATCTTCATGCCCTTTTCCCAAAAACTGATGAATAATATTTAAGATGTGAAAAAACCCCGTTTAATAATAAATATCTAAAAATAATAGGTAAAACCTGCTTTGCTTGTGTTATTTTATTAGTAGAAATTTTAAATATACGAATTGCACTTTTATTATAATTACTACACTAAAAACACTGAAATCGATAAAAACTTTTGAAGTACATTTGGATTGAACTAAAAACAGCTAAATTTTTGGGGCTTTTTGGTGATTTAGTACTTTTTTATTCGGTAGAAGCAGGTAATTCTCCATTTAATTCTGGCATAACATAACTGATATCATCCCATGGGTGTCGGTAAAGACCTTGTTTTAAGCGTTTTTGATCCAAATAATGACCAATGAAACCCATGCTGAATTAAACATTTACTTTGGCATGAAATACTTAGAAAACTAGTTTTGTTGATGTTTTGGTCATATCGAAGATTATCTTTCGGTAAGCTTTCTCACTCACGCGTCATAACTTTGATGTCAGAAAAGATAGTGACGAACCCAATGACACGATTGTAAACTTATTTTAAGAATCGTGTGATTTGATTGGTCACTATCTTTTCTGTCATCACAGTTATGACGCATAAGTGAGAAAGCTTACCAAAAGATAATTTTCGATATAATGACTCATATAATATTTCATGAGTCATATTTAGGGTCAGTACCGGGCGTAAAATCGACTTTTAAAGTCATATTACATACATTTTTTTCATATTTTTCGTCATGAAATTTCCTGCAATACGCAATGTAATATCATCAAAGATTATCTTTTAGCTTGCTTTCTCACTCACGCGTCATAACTGTGACAAGTGACCGATCAAATCACACGATTTTTCAAATAAGTTGACAATCGTGTGATTTGATAGGTCACTATGTTTTCTGACGTCAGAGTTATGACGCGTTAGTGAGAAAGCAGGCCGAAGGATTATCTTTGATATGGGCAAGTTATTTAATTTGACTTTTTGAGGTGGTATTACAAAATTCGTCCCCAAATAGTATTACCCAAACATTTACAAGCTGAATAGAAAAAAAAGCATACTCATATCATATACAATGACCGAGAAACCGACAATTTAAGATTTAACCGTTTTTTCGGTAAACCGGATATCTGACTGGCTAAAAAGGCTTTCCCGGCGCGGATCGAAACCTTGTCTTTCACGATTTTTTGATAATAAAGTCATTCATCTCTGAGAAAATCTTGCGCAAGTGAATCACCGAAAATTATTTCTCTTAACCCGTGTGAGCAGAGCCTATATATCGAAAATTATCCCTGCAGCGCCTTTCTGGACAAACGCGCCGTTCATAACATGACGCTTGTCCAGAAAAGCGCAGCAGAGATAATTTTCGATATAGGCTCGAGCATACTTAAAATCATCCAAAAACGGCAAAAAAAATATTGTAGAATTGTCTCGTCCAAACACATTATAAAGAATTTTGCGACGATTCCAAAGAAATAGTTCATTTTTTTGCAAATTTTGTTCAAATATTACGGGGGGGTTGATTTTTTTCTAAACATTTACTCCTAAAAAAACAAATGCGACCTATCAAGTCAATTAAAATTTGAAAATAGCCAGTTTTTAGGAAAGTGTTTTGTGCATGCTTAACACTTAAAACAAAAATTAATTGGTATACAGGAACAGATATTTTTTTCAGAAGTGAACTTTAAAAATTTGCAATTTAAGTATTTCACGATAAAATTTTAATTATTTAAAAACGAATTTTAGCAATTAAAAATTGTCCACAGAGTTACTTGATTAGTATATCGACCTAGAAATAATAACCAAAATTTTAAGACCTATTCAGAAATAATTTTTGATTGATCATATCGAAGATCCTGCCTAGTCGTCGATTTATGTGAAATCACTATCTATTATCTTCACATAAATCGACGACTAGGCAGGATCTTCGATATATCCATTATGATGCCCGGGTAACACTAAAAACTTATTTCCCTGTTAAAAGAATAGGGAATAAGTTTTTAGTGTTACCCGGGCATCATAATGGATATAGATCAAATCGGAAAAAAACGATGACGTAGGCCAGATCCTTGTGCATCGATTCCGAAAGCAAAATAATTTGTGAACACCACTGTGAGCTTATATCACGTGATATGCTATACCTAGCTCTTGTCACTAAATTTTCTAGATCTAAAAATCAAAATTCTAGAATTTAAAATGTCGGATGCAAAAATATATTCTTTGAACTTCCTTATGCAAGAAAAATTGAAACTCCAACTACCTTGGGGTTTCTGTAATCAACATTGAAAAAAGCCTATATATAGGCTCTGGACCAGAGCCTCTGGTGCCTTGGCGGAACTTTTTTTTGTGCTCACAGGGGTTAAAATAAGGCCTTTTCAAATTTTTGATATGATTCAACAAAAAAAACATGGGAAAATAAGAATTTTCTGATGATATATTTTCAAAAAAATGATATAAAAAATCACCTTCGACCGAGTACAAAAATGCCGTTGAGGGTTCCGATATCGACGAATTCTTGAGCTTCTTCTTTTGTAAAGCATCCACAGCTTCTCATTAAATCCACGAAACATACAGCAATGCAACCATCAACATTTAAGATAAGATTTGGTTTCTGAAAATTTGAAGAATTATACATTGAATTGTATATTGAGGAGATAATATACAACTATTATATATATAAACTACAGTTTCTTAGTTTTTTGAGACATTATAAATATTTTTTCGATTCATAAATTATTTTTTTGGACGCTTTGATTTTATTTTTTTAAATTGTATTTTGAAGAAAGAAACTATTTTTCCTTCGAAAAAGTAATTTGAAAAATCGCAGCCTTTTTCGAACCAAAAATCATTTTCTGTTGATAAAAAAAAAATCCTTGAAAATGTTTTAAATAAACGAAACTAGTCGGAATAAATAATGCGTAGAATTTATAAAATATGTTTATTTCACTCCGTGAAAAAAAAGCGAAAAGTCAAAAAAAATGTTCTTAATCTAAAAAATATGAAATATATTGAGGAGTTTCGTATTTTTTTTGCCCTGTATTATTGATCAATATTTAATTTGAAACCCTTTTCAAAAATTCAAGAAAATTGTTTGACATAAAGAAAATGTTAAAAAACCCACTTTCAATTTCCTATGAAATAAAATTTGTATAATTTTTTCAGGATATTTTCAAATAAAAATTAAATTTTATAATAATAAAATTTTCAAAGCGTATTATACCAGAAGTTTTTCACGAATTTAAAGTTTGTCTTATTTTTGCTGAAAACAGACGAACTAAGCTTATTGGCCTATAATCATATAAATTATTTTAACGCCTACTCGTTTATGAATTCAATCGTTTTGATTGGCTGGAAGTTAGATTTGAAGCAAAAATAAGACATGGTGTAATTATTTGATTTATTACCTTTGCAGTTGTAACTTTTTCGACTTCGATAGCATAAGTGAGCAGTGGATGTGATGGGAAATGTTGAATGACAAATTGTTTAATAATTTCTACCCGTTTGTCTGGATTATTAATCTTAATGAAATATTTACGTCATGTATTATTCTTTGAACTTAATTTTAACACGATTAAAGGCCGGTCACTGATCAACTTGGCCTTTGCAACGTAATATAAATAAATGAGTTATCTGGATTAAAATCGGTCTTTGAAGCCCTTTCTACTGTAAAAATAAAAGAAAAGTTTAACATACCGATTTAACTTTGTGACCAATGCCAATAAATTTACAATTTTTTTATTTTTCTAAATTTTGTGAAACGTCCACACGTTTTCTTTCCCTATAACTGAAAAATTCTTGGAAATATTTAGACTTTTTTAAGGCTTTTATATTCCAAAAAAACTGGTGGACTTTTTCGAAAAATCGAACTTTAAAAAATTTCAATTTTTTTGAAAGTATGCCAATTTCACTCATTAGTGCCATTGAATCAGAAACTATTAGTTTTCCAGTTGCTATAAAATCTTGAAAATACGAAAAACCGCTATATTTTGGTCACGTGACTAGCAAACAATTTTCACATTTTTTTTATGTCGTGTATTCAAGCACGATTTAAGGCCAGTCACTCATCAATTTAGACTTGAGCAACGTAACAGAAATAAATGAGTTATCTGGATTAAATCGGCATTTGAAGCCTTGTTTTGCTGTGAAAATAAAAGAAAAGTTGTACATACCGATTTAACTCTGTGACCGATGCCCATAATCAGCTTGTGTTGTTTTCGCATTTCCGTCACGAATTCATTAGGGTTCAAGTTTGTATCAAATGCATTACTGAATTGTTTAGCAGCCGCATCAAGAGCTCCACCAAATCGGTCACCCTAAATATGAATTATTAAATACTGTTTTTTGAGGAAAATTCAAATAACGATTTTCTAAAAAAATTAGAATTTATAAAAATAATGAGAAATTTAATGGATAATTCAAAATACAAATTCCAAAAAATCATAAAGGAAATTGTTCAGCAAGTCTTTGGTTTTTCATAAAACCATGATGCAAAACACCACAGTTTTCGCTCACAAATTTGGAGGGTTCGAGTCAGCCTCCTCAAAACCATTGGTTTTATTTTTTGTTCACTAGACGCACAAAATCGAATAAAATATGAAAGATTGTGATCTTCTGTCCCTCAGTTGCGCGTTAGCGTTTGACCAATAAGGGCGTTGCAAATAAGGTCATTGATCAATTAAGACGTTGAAATAGGGGTCAAACGCGAACGCTCAAAAGAGGGTCTTGAGACCTTAGATTTGATTGACACAATTTAATTTTTAGGGAGGCCTTTATAAAATGCGTTTTCAAAGCGTAGGTTGATTTAATTGAAACTATGATTACTTCTAAAAATATTTACAAGACTGAGTACTACAATATCACTTTATCTTCAAGTTTTCTCCGAAAAAGTATTAGAGAACTTGAAAAAATCGATCAAATATATATGGACGACCATTCCCTTAAATTAAAAAAAATCGTTTTGTTCAATTAAACAATTTCCATGCATTTTAACTTTATTTTGTCTCTATTTCTGAATAACTTTTGTCCCTTTTGATGAGATTTTGAACCAAATTTTACACGGTAATTCGAATGTGAAGTATTGAAAAGTGTTGATTGATAAAAAATCAAATTTTTAAAATCCCAATGATTTATTTTCTATAAATAAGTTTAAATTATGCAACTAATATATTTCTTGAACTTTTGCCCAATTGTCATTTCAAGCGGCTATCTATTTTTACCTCCTAGCTTGATATGCAAAAAAAGATTTAGTGAGCTTATCGCATCAGCTGAAAAACATCGTCAGTTGGTTTCTAGCATGTACGAGAATCAAGTATCACTCGACCAAGGTATAAAAATACCTTCATTCTTGCCAAACCCAAAATTTAATTTGAACAAAAACACCGTTAGGAAATAAATAGATAAAAATGCCAGAAATTGAAGAGATTGATGATGAAGCTGCCCAGCAATTACTCGACGAACAAGAAAAGAAAAAGGCCGAAGATGATATGTTACATGCTGCTGCGTTAAAGGTCAGTTTATTATTTGGAATTTAGGCTGTCCACAGATAGGCAAAACATCAACATAAGGGTGTATTTTGGAAAATTATAGCATACCTAAATTTATACAAAAACTTCGATTTTTTGGAAATTTAAACCAATCAGAATCCCTCATTTCGGCTTAGTTTCCAGTGTAAATTAAAAAAAAATCGTTTATGACTTCGTCAAAATGAAAAGTTTAGGAAAATTTGGTTCATTAAGTTTTTATGAAAACAAAAATTAATACAGAAATTAATAATGTAGAACAAGTTTCAAAATATAAAAAAACTCCATCTCAAAAACAGTTATATCGCTATAATAAACGCGTGTTCGAATCCCACTAATGTCGTTCTTAGTGATTGAGTGGGATTCGAACACGCGTTATAGAGATAGTAAACGTTTTTGAGATGGAGTTCCGTTGGGAAAAGGATATCGAAGATAATACTTGCACGGGCCCAGTATTTTTTCTCAAAATTACACACGAGGTCAAATGAAACCATAATTTAATATTTTAAAGGAATCGGACCGTCGTCGCCAAGTTGATAATGAAAA
This sequence comes from Oikopleura vanhoeffeni, assembly GCA_004367855.1. Lineage (NCBI taxonomy): Eukaryota > Metazoa > Chordata > Appendicularia > Copelata > Oikopleuridae > Oikopleura > Oikopleura vanhoeffeni. The sequence goes on from SCLH01001392.1 coordinate 80,591, forward strand.
TCAAGCGCAGCGAAATGCTCGAGATAGACGAATTGAAGAACAAAAACAAAAAACTAAGGAAATGATGGACAAATTAGGAAAAGTTGAATTAAACCCTGAAGATGACCCTGACCTTTTATTTAAAATGCCCGAGGCAAATAAATCAGTAAATGTTAAAGAAACTGGGTACGAAATTTTCCTATCCGAAGATAAAGGAAGAGGAATTAGAGCTACGAAAAATTTCAATGTTGGAAACCCAATTATTCAAGCAGAACCTTTTGCTCACGTTATTTTTGAAGCAATGGCAGAAAATGTTTGTCACCAATGTTATAATATGGCAATGCGAGATAAGCAAGGAAAACCGACGACTACCCTCTTAAGATGCTCCTCGTGTAAATTTGCAAGATATTGCTCGAGAGAGTGTCAGAAAAAAGCATGGAAAAATCACAAGCAAGAATGTATGGCAATCAAGGTAAATTTGAATATCATGAACCCGATACAATCAGTTTTAATTTTTGAGGAGTCATACTTCAAAAAAAAATTCGACAACTTACTAAAAATGATTTGTTTAGCGCCATGCATTCAAATTAAAAAAAATTCTTTAACCCTTGNTGTACCAGTTAGAGGTGTACCCGTTAGGGAGCGAGAAAAATCTGATCCCTGAGCGAGACTGTTTTATAATATTGACCCAAGTAGTAACTACGAATTGTGAAGACGTAAACAACGTGATTTTATAAACATAAAAATTATTTTCTGGATTCAGAATTATGTAGATAAAGTAGCGTGTCAAATTTTCCGACATGCAGGCTTGTCTCAGCTAGGAATACGTAACGCGAGGCGTTTAATTTGAACATGTCTACGTCAGTTTTTCTGAACGATCCACCAAAAATCGCAGTTCCAATTTTTTTTTGAATATTTTTAAAATGTTAAATTGCATGTAAAACATGTTTGAATGAAAATTAAAGTGAAGAGAAAACCATCGTAAAACGTCTTTGATCTTATGTTTTTCTCCCTGGATTTTTTTCCATTGGGCAATTTCCAAACAAAAATGGTAATTTTCAACAATTCCGAGAAAAATTTTTAATGGTTAACCCTTGGAAGCTTAACTAAAGTGGTGCTGAAAATTTTGAATCCGCTGTAATCGGATGAAAAAAAAGTCCTGGAAATTTTTTGATCAAACCCAACATAGAATTTGCCACGAGGAATTCAAAAATGGCAGTTAAAATTTTCTAGGACTTCTCGTTCAAAAATTATTTCATCTTACTTTTTTAGAGAATTTCTTTCAAAAAACTCTAAAATGCGTGCTGATCAAACAGTTTTAACGATAGATAAAATCTGAGGAACTGAGTTTTTAGGAAAGTCTTTTGAATATCTTTCAAAAAAAAAAATTTTCACCATCGGAACTCTTTTTATTTTTTTGTGAGTGATTTTTCAATTTTTGAGAAAAATTCGGAAAAAANTAAATAATGCTAGAATTTATAAAATATGTTTATTTCACTCCTGAAAATAAAAAATAGCGAAAAGTCAACAAAAAATGTTTTTAATCTAAAAAATATGAAAAATATTGAGGAGTTTCGTATTTTTTTGCCCTGTTTTATTGATTCAATATTTAATTTGAAACCCTTTCAAAAATTCAAGAAAATTGTTTGACATAAAGAAAATGTTTAAAAAACCCACTTTCAATTTCTATTGAAATAAAATTGTATAATTTTTCAGGATATTTTCAAATAAAAATTAAATTTTATAATAATAAAATTTTCAAAGCGTATTATACCAGAAGTTTTTCACGAATTTAAAGTTTGTCTTATTTTTGCTGAAAACAGACGAACTAAGCTTATTGGCCTATAATCATATAAATTATTTTAACGCCTACTCGTTTATGAATTCAATCGTTTTGATTGGCTGGAAGTTAGATTTGAAGCAAAAATAAGACATGGTGTAATTATTTGATTTATTACCTTTGCAGTTGTAACTTTTTCGACTTCGATAGCATAAGTGAGCAGTGGATGTGATGGGAAATGTTGAATGACAAATTGTTTAATAATTTCTACCCGTTTGTCTGGATTATTAATCTTAATGAAATATTTACGTCATGTATTATTCTTTGAACTTAATTTTAACACGATTAAAGGCCGGTCACTGATCAACTTGGCCTTTGCAACGTAATATAAATAAATGAGTTATCTGGATTAAAATCGGTCTTTGAAGCCCTTTCTACTGTAAAAATAAAAGAAAAGTTTAACATACCGATTTAACTTTGTGACCAATGCCAATAAATTTACAATTTTTTTATTTTTCTAAATTTTGTGAAACGTCCACACGTTTTCTTTCCCTATAACTGAAAAATTCTTGGAAATATTTAGACTTTTTTAAGGCTTTTATATTCCAAAAAAACTGGTGGACTTTTTCGAAAAATCGAACTTTAAAAAATTTCAATTTTTTTGAAAGTATGCCAATTTCACTCATTAGTGCCATTGAATCAGAAACTATTAGTTTTCCAGTTGCTATAAAATCTTGAAAATACGAAAAACCGCTATATTTTGGTCACGTGACTAGCAAACAATTTTCACATTTTTTTTATGTCGTGTATTCAAGCACGATTTAAGGCCAGTCACTCATCAATTTAGACTTGAGCAACGTAACAGAAATAAATGAGTTATCTGGATTAAATCGGCATTTGAAGCCTTGTTTTGCTGTGAAAATAAAAGAAAAGTTGTACATACCGATTTAACTCTGTGACCGATGCCCATAATCAGCTTGTGTTGTTTTCGCATTTCCGTCACGAATTCATTAGGGTTCAAGTTTGTATCAAATGCATTACTGAATTGTTTAGCAGCCGCATCAAGAGCTCCACCAAATCGGTCACCCTAAATATGAATTATTAAATACTGTTTTTTGAGGAAAATTCAAATAACGATTTTCTAAAAAAATTAGAATTTATAAAAATAATGAGAAATTTAATGGATAATTCAAAATACAAATTCCAAAAAATCATAAAGGAAATTGTTCAGCAAGTCTTTGGTTTTTCATAAAACCATGATGCAAAACACCACAGTTTTCGCTCACAAATTTGGAGGGTTCGAGTCAGCCTCCTCAAAACCATTGGTTTTATTTTTTGTTCACTAGACGCACAAAATCGAATAAAATATGAAAGATTGTGATCTTCTGTCCCTCAGTTGCGCGTTAGCGTTTGACCAATAAGGGCGTTGCAAATAAGGTCATTGATCAATTAAGACGTTGAAATAGGGGTCAAACGCGAACGCTCAAAAGAGGGTCTTGAGACCTTAGATTTGATTGACACAATTTAATTTTTAGGGAGGCCTTTATAAAATGCGTTTTCAAAGCGTAGGTTGATTTAATTGAAACTATGATTACTTCTAAAAATATTTACAAGACTGAGTACTACAATATCACTTTATCTTCAAGTTTTCTCCGAAAAAGTATTAGAGAACTTGAAAAAATCGATCAAATATATATGGACGACCATTCCCTTAAATTAAAAAAAATCGTTTTGTTCAATTAAACAATTTCCATGCATTTTAACTTTATTTTGTCTCTATTTCTGAATAACTTTTGTCCCTTTTGATGAGATTTTGAACCAAATTTTACACGGTAATTCGAATGTGAAGTATTGAAAAGTGTTGATTGATAAAAAATCAAATTTTTAAAATCCCAATGATTTATTTTCTATAAATAAGTTTAAATTATGCAACTAATATATTTCTTGAACTTTTGCCCAATTGTCATTTCAAGCGGCTATCTATTTTTACCTCCTAGCTTGATATGCAAAAAAAGATTTAGTGAGCTTATCGCATCAGCTGAAAAACATCGTCAGTTGGTTTCTAGCATGTACGAGAATCAAGTATCACTCGACCAAGGTATAAAAATACCTTCATTCTTGCCAAACCCAAAATTTAATTTGAACAAAAACACCGTTAGGAAATAAATAGATAAAAATGCCAGAAATTGAAGAGATTGATGATGAAGCTGCCCAGCAATTACTCGACGAACAAGAAAAGAAAAAGGCCGAAGATGATATGTTACATGCTGCTGCGTTAAAGGTCAGTTTATTATTTGGAATTTAGGCTGTCCACAGATAGGCAAAACATCAACATAAGGGTGTATTTTGGAAAATTATAGCATACCTAAATTTATACAAAAACTTCGATTTTTTGGAAATTTAAACCAATCAGAATCCCTCATTTCGGCTTAGTTTCCAGTGTAAATTAAAAAAAAATCGTTTATGACTTCGTCAAAATGAAAAGTTTAGGAAAATTTGGTTCATTAAGTTTTTATGAAAACAAAAATTAATACAGAAATTAATAATGTAGAACAAGTTTCAAAATATAAAAATGTATAACAAACCATATCCTTTTCCCAACGGAACTCCATCTCAAAAACGTTTACTATCTCAATAGCGCGTGTTCGAATCCCACTGATGTTGTCCAAGTGATTGCTTGAGTGATCACACACCGATCAAATTTAGCGGTCCAAATATCAATCACCCTTGCCTATATTCATACTCAAGACAATCACTAAGACGACATTAGTGGGATTCGAACACGCGTTATAGAGATAGTAAACGTTTTTGAGATGGAGTTCCGTTGGGAAAAGGATATCGAAGATAATACTTGCACGGGCCCAGTATTTTTTCTCAAAATTACACACGAGGTCAAATGAAACCATAATTTAATATTTTAAAGGAATCGGACCGTCGTCGCCAAGTTGATAATGAAAATCAAGCGCAGCGAAATGCTCGAGATAGACGAATTGAAGAACAAAAACAAAAAACTAAGGAAATGATGGACAAATTAGGAAAAGTTGAATTAAACCCTGAAGATGACCCTGACCTTTTATTTAAAATGCCCGAGGCAAATAAATCAGTAAATGTTAAAGAAACTGGNGAGATAGAACATTTTTCTGTCAATTTGATTAATTTCAAAAAAGATAAAATTTGCAGGCCTCCTCAGAAGTTCTGCATTCCAGTGATCGCAAAAAAGTGTTCAACGGGTTCAAATTTATCTGATGGTCAAAATAGGCAGTTGGATACATGGCACTTGTCAGAATTATTTATTGTTTGACATCAATATTGTGAATTAAAAGTAAAAGAAAAACACTTGACAAATGGATTTATGCATGAAATTGTTCATGATAAATAATAACTTCAATTTTGTACGTTCTATCGCTAATTTTTTTTAAATAAAGTTATATCTGTTAAATATCATCACCGGGGCCCTAACGGTCACCTTTTGCCATTTTTCAGCCAAATTTTTTTTATATAATTCGACGTTGAAAACGACTTAACCGATTGAGTTCTTAGATGGCTCAATACGAGCACAATATATCGAAGAAAATAAATTGAAACTAAATAGTCCGAATAAGGCCATTGTTCAAATTTTTTCACAAAAAACTTATAATTAAACTAATTCAGTATCTCAGAAAAAAACAAACATGGTCCCGATCTGACCATACTATTATTCGTATTATCCTATATATGTTGTGCTCAGTTTGAGCTATCGAACAACTTAATCGTGAGTCGTTTTCACAAGCCGAATTATATAAAAATTTTGACTGCAAAAAGTGGAAAAAGTGACCAAATTTTTTACAACTTCCTGGGATTCATTATTCGATAAGATGAAATCAGCGGTAATATACTATCATTTGATATGTCACATGATCCCCTTGAGTGATTCTTGTAGTTTCACCCCCAACTGGTGTCAGATTACCAGAACAATTTTACCACAAAAAATAGTTCTTTGCATAAACAAAAATCTTGGTTTAGTATGACTTTGGTGTGGATAATCATGTTTACGAGTATAAATATGGGTTATAATTTGAATTCAGTGGATTAAAATGCTTTTTGGCGACTCATTTTCTAGATATAGAAGGCTCAAAAAGTATTTTTTTTATCTTCACTAATCATTTTTAATGGAGTAAATTTAGTCATGTTAAGTCAAACAGTTTGATTCAAGCATTATTTGCATAGTCAGACAGTTAACTTTGCGATTGATCTAACGTTTTAGGCACTGAATTTTGTTCACTTTTTTTGGACTGAGTTAAATAGTAAATATGACAAAAAAGTTATAGAAAAACAATCAGTGAGTTTTAATCGCTGAAGCAGATTTTTAAGATTATAAACATTAAATTTAATCACTGATGTAACACCGACCGTAACTCACAACAAAATTGTTGATTATAAAGAAATTTGCAAAAAATATGTTTGTAAAGTGAATTTTGAAAACATTTGGATCATTTGAACAATATAGATGAGCAGTAGATTCAAATTTCATCTAAAAAATTCCCAGCCTTTTCCCAGGTCTTATTTTTCACCTCAACTGAGTCAAATTTTCAGGAGAGCACGAAAAAACTAATCTTTTCTCAGTTAACCCCAGCTTACCGTCCGCTAATTAAATCATATAATCTGGTATTTTACCGTAAAAATCCGATTTGTTTTTTATATTTTTTCTTTTGAATTCTGCTCATGATTTTTTTTCGTGCTATTCATAGTCAAAAGAGTCACATATTAAGTGCTCAAACGTGAGCACCATACGTAATGGCACTATATGGGTATATACCCGTATTTTCAAAATTTTCATTGATGAAATTTGAATTTCATTGATTGAATCTCTAGTCGGATTAGAATGTCAAAATGTATTCTGGATTTCAATAAGAATAATATGGCTTATTGCCGCCATTACAAAACTACCACATCAAATTTTCTAGTAAAAAATATTTCTAACAAAACTTTTTTTCTAAATTAACTTCTAGTGGCGATCACAATCAAAAGTTTACTGGGGCCATAAAGAAATTTTGATTCTGTCTTTCAAACATATGGCCGATGCAATTGCTGCGCATCCAAAAGCTGATGTCGTCGTAAATTTTGCATCCTTGCGTTCTGCCGAGGAAGCTACTCTTGGACATTCTTAAACCATCTCAATTCGAACAATTGCTATTAATTGGCAGAAGGAATTCCAAAAATAAAACTAAAAAATGAATAAACTTGCGAATGAAAAGGGAGTTACCATTATTGAACCAGCTACAGTGGGTGGGATTAAACCAGGATGTTTCAGAATTGGAAATACTGGAGGAATGTTGGATAAATATCTAGATTCAAGATTGTCGACCCGGAAGTGTAGCTTATGTCTCAAGGAAAGTTAACTTTTGGCAAATTATTTTAACATTTTATCGTGAAGAAAATTTGTTTCTACAAACACGTAATGTTCAATATCATAGTGCGCAACAGGCCAATTTAAAAGTTCAGATCAGCGATTTTAACAAAAAAAAATTGATAAGTAAAAAAAAAAGACTTTATTTTTATGGATTTTGGTGAGCACCATATTTAATTTTTTTTAATTAGGGGCAAGCCAGGCCAATTTCAAACTCAAATCGGTGATTTTAACAAAAAAACTTGAGAAATTTCAATTTACAGGCACCATAATTTTTTGAAATTTTTTGATATAATTAAATAACATTTTTATTTTTTTTGTTTGAATATTGCATTTATTAAATGACTTTGTACTGAAATATTCGCATTAAAAAAAACTGCTGCTAATCTCGCAAACCCTTTACAATTTATATATTCGAGTCACATAAACGAAAATTAAATTCGTGTCGCATTTTTATTCAAGTTGAAACATTTTAAGATCAGAGATAAAAATCATGCACAGTGTACATCGTCAATGTATAGGGAGCGCACGAGGCGAATTTCTAAGTTTTGAATGGTTGCTCTTGAAGCTAAACGAGAAAAAAATTAAAGTAAATGGAGTTTTGTAATGCTAGAATTCGAAGTTAGTGCTCTAAAATGGGCGTTTTAAAAAGTCAGTTTCTGAGCACTAGATGGCCAAAAACTTTTTTTTTCTGCCCGGAATCGTTTTTTTCTGGGTCAACAACCCCCGTGAGGTCAAAGATATTGTATCAAATACTTATTTCTCTCGTTAGTTTTCCTCGTGCGCTCCTATCAATGTACCAAAAAGATTGTTTTGGCGAGAAAGTTAACATTTTGTGAGATCTGGTGGTATGAGTAACGAATTGAATAATATTATGTCTCGAAATACAAATGGAGTTTTTGAAGGTTGCCATTGGAGGAGAATAATATCCAGGATCAAATTTTCCTGGACCATCTTCAGAGATATCATGATGATTCAGCATGTCGAAATGTTAGTTCTTCTTGGTGAAATTGGGGGAACTGAAGAGAAATGACATATCAAGGCCAAAAAAGCTGGACTTTTAACTAAGCTAGGGTCAGAATTTTAAACGGATGGTGACTGTCATAGAAATAGTCAACTATGAAATATTTTTTACCGATTATCATATATTTTTATTGCGCAAAATTTTCTGATTTGAAAATTAACAAATTTTATTAAAAATTTGATTGTTATCAAATCTTTCAACAGGGCTTTGTTGACCAAATTTGCTGTACAAAAAATTATGCTTACTGTAAAATTCAATTCTTCGCCTAAAGGTATTATGAAACCTTAGGATGAAGTTCAAATTTATGGGATTTTTAATTTTGAAAAATTATTTTAAGTGACCTAGAATATGGGTATTAAGGGGTACTGGTCGCTGAAATTGTTTTTTCTCGTTTTTTGGACTTTGTTCATCGTAAAAATCTATCTCCTAGGTTAAATTCAAACTTCCCTCAAATTTTTACAGAAGGTAGCTCGAAACAAACAGAAAACCTCTAGAGCGTTTTTTTCAAATTTCGACCCCAAACTCAAAATATGAATTTTTGAAGGTCACGTGAAAAATTTTTCGAAAAAAAATGTGCTTTGATTATTTTGTAAGTAGGCTCAAAAGGAAGCCACTGAAACAATGATCAGAAAGTTAGCTTACGTCAAGATAATATTTCGACGTTTTAGTTGTTAAATTAAAGCAGACGTAATGTTTTTTAAGTTCATTTTGAAAAAAATACTGTTAAGAAAAAAACGCGAATATTTCGAAAAAAAAATTTTGATGATTTGGTCGGTAGTACACTTTTGTCTATCACCCCGGGTCATTTAGACCATTTATTATGCCGCCTAAGGCCCCATAAAGCCAGCAACCAGTACCCCTTAAAAGCAATTTAAAAAAAAATGGCTAAAAAAAACTAAATATCCTATCGATTTTTTAAAGTTCAAAATCAAAAAAGAGTCGTTATGTAAAGCCGGGGATGGTAACCGAAATGTTTAAAAAATTATTTTTTCGTTAATAGATTATACTGGATAATTAAACAAGCAGATGGAAATGTTGATCACTTTAAGTGATTCACTTACCGCAAGAAAAATATTTTTTATAAATCAACGTTCGGTAAAGAAAAAAATTTAAGTTAAAGGAAAGTTTTAATAACGTGTATGGTGCTTCTCGAAAAAGTTGGCAAATATCAAATTGTGGAAGTATTGATATACTGTATATCTAGCAACACTGTTCTACATTAGTTTGCGTTATAAGCCGTTATCGAATTTATCATAGACGAGTAGCTCACGTAATTATTGCCCGAAAATGGAAGAATATTTTCTGAGAAAAAAGAGTCGTTTTCTACACCCGGGAATCGTTGTATATATCCTCTTTTCACACTTTGGTTAAGATCCAGGTAACATGCTGGCCGAACTAGCTTACTCACATACGGTATAGCGCGGTATGTGACATTACCATTTTGAACTACGTTCCACACAGCGGCGGATCTTTAACCGAGTGTGAAAGGGGGAATATATCCATTATTATCCCCGGGTCACTTAAAAAACTTATTCCCTATTCTTTTAACAGGCAAATAAGTTTTTACAGTGACCCGGGATAATAATCCATATATGGCCGCAAAATATTTTGAAAATCAGCGAGTAAAAATTAATTGGTGCTCCAAAATAAATTAAATTAAAAATTTGTTGCTTACATAATTGAGACCAATTCCAACCCTCAAAAAAGCCTATTGTGGCTTGGTGCATAGGAACTGTGCAAGTCTATTTGGCTCTGATGTCCAATTTGGGCACGCTGGAGCCAGTGCAAATGGTTTGGAGAAACTGCCATTGCAAAAAAACAAGGCCTTTAAAGATTCTGGTTCGTCGTACCAGCTGGATTTGATGGCTAGGAAATGCTATCAAGGCACTTATGATAGACTTGTTGAAGAAGGTGTTATATCAAATAAAAGAAGAAGTACCTCCGCCTACGGTCCAATGGATTATAATTGGGCTAGGGAGTTAGGAGAGTTTACTGTTTTCATGGACAATGATTGGGAGAAAAGTTTTGTCAAGTTTTTCTTGTTAAAATTTTTTTCATAAAAATAAAAATTTTAAAGGAAACCATATTTTTTAAAAAATAGTTTTTTTTATAATCAGCGCGCTGCAGCGATTTTATTATGACAACATTATAGGCATAGAACCTCAATTTTACAGGCACCATACATGATTTGAAATTTTTTTCATATAATACAAACAAAAATTATAATATCTTTGAGTTTCAGAAACAAAAATCCTCAATAATCAAATCATTCATTTTGTGATTTCGCCGTTGAATATTTTATAAGAAATTTCTTCCTGTATTGTAAAATAAAATTTTGAAAAACTTCTGCTTGAGAACTTGACAGTATTTTTTCGAAGATAATTCCCACAACTTAAAATAGAAACATAAATAACAAAAATGTCACGAAAAAGTGACCCTCAAATAAGGTCTCATTCGAAAACCTGCCTCATTTAATGTCCTCAGTTTCCGATGACGTGGTCAGGAATTAATGTATGCTGGAGTACCTATCTCGAAAGTTTTTGAAAATGACATGGGAATCGGTGGTGTTTTGTCACTTTTTGTGGTTTCAGAAAAGACTGCCAGATTATGCTGGAAATTTTAGAAATGTGGTCTGATAGTCACTGGAGATCATGGTCCGGCAGTTTCAGGGGCACATAATACTATTGTTTGTGCCCAGAGCTGGAAAAGATTTGGTTTCCTCACTAACAAGTGGTCTTCACAATAGTGAGTAATTTTTCATTGACATTAAAAAAAGTTTCTCTGTTTATATCTAAAAATGGAGTATGCATAGGGTGCGCAGCGGTAAAACTACAGAAGATGATGCAAATTCGTTAACCTCACGGGGGTTGTTGACTCAGAAAAAAATGATTCCGGGCAGAAAAAAATTTTTGGTCATCTGTGGTCAGAAATGGACTTTTTAAACGCCCATTTAGAGCACTGACTTCGATTTTTAGCATATAAAATCCATTTACCTGATTTTGCAGAAGTAGAGCCGTTGTCCAAAACTGCAAGTATGTGCTTCTATTTTTTTTAAAACGGAAACATTTGGTAAAACTAGCTTTATTAAAAATAAAACCGGTGAAATATCTAAGTATATCATCCGTTTTTTCACTTTTCGTTGAATTGAATGTCTATAGTAAAATATTTCCCTGCTTCAATAGTCCACATATTTCCTATAGCTTCTTGAGGGCAAAAATAATAAAGGACGACAATGGACGAGAACATTAGCTGAACATTTTTGTTGACTAAGTGACCGTACTTTTTTTGTCGATTGCTCCATTAACCGGTATGGTCATTCACATCAATAAATTTTCTATGAAATCATGGGTCCTTATTTCAGAAAAAATAAAGGGTCTTATTTCAAATAAAATTATGGGTATTATTTCAAACTGAAATTGAGAGTTCTATTTCAGAATAGAATAAAGAGAGTTATATTTCGAAATAAATAAAGAGTCTTATATGAAAATGAAAATAAAGAAATTTATTATATCAAAATATATATTTTTCCTGCTTATTTATAAAAATAATTTCAGATTTTTTCATTTATTTATACGTGACAACATAATCAAAACTAAGCTACATGGTCAAATCAATGCCCACAATAGTCCACAAATTTCTTACAGATAATAATTTTTTAAGAAGGACGAAATGTCAAAACTTTTAGCGTGTATATTTTTGACACAACAACTTTTCGACATTAGACGACACCTTTTTTCCAGTCAATTGGTCATTGAGGTAGATCATCATATTCAATAGATTTTCCAGCACCCATACGTTCTCCCAGCACCGAATTCTCATCAAAGTACATTGTCCATTTGACGCTCTTGAGGCACACTTTCATCATTTCGAACCGTCTTCGGACATACATGTTTTGACCGTGGGTGATTTCAGGTATTTAAGGAGGGAGACACGCCTCTAACATTGTTGAAGCTTCTTCGACACGTTGCAAATGCCAGAAGTGGACCCCTAGTCGATAGCACTGCATCCCAATCTGATATAAAACAATTAATTGATGCTAATTAGGCCATTTTTATTTTAAAATGAGCACTTATTTCAAAATACAATTAAGGGTTTACTGCTCGAAATTATGAAAGAGTCTTATTTCAAAATGAATTCAGGGTCTTATTTCAAACCAAAATTAAGAGTCATAAATCAAAAATACAACCAGCAGTCACATTTGAACGAATTAAGGGTTTTTTTCATAGTGAAATTAAGGGCCCTATTATAGTATCATAGGTGTTTATTTCGAAAAAGAAATAGAGAGGCCTTATTTCAAAATAAAATTCAGGGTCTTTTTCCCACTGAAATTAAGGGTTTTTATTTCAAAATGAAATTGAGGGTGTTATTAGGGTTCTTATTGTAAAATAATTTTATTGGTCTTATTTTTGGACTGAAGTGAGGGTTATATTATATGACTTATTATTGAAAAAAATATTCTGATCTTTTAATTTTACCTGTGTAAGAATTTTCTGGATAAATTTTTCGAACGCCGTCAAAACTCTTTCTGAAAAAGTTGCTGCATCATGATAAATATTCAGAAATCGCTGAAACTTCCGCGCAAGTTTGTAAAATAATTTATTTTTAAGATGTGTATCATCAAACAAACTTTCTTGTTGCATAAGAGTTCCTCCTGCTTGCGCGGCTACGCGTTCCCAAGCAGCAACTTTTTTCGATGAGGCAATTTTCTTCAGCATAATATCAGTATGTTTTCAAGATAAGTAGATCTTTTTTCGGTGACATCTTCTGGAGGTAAAATATAGGCAGTTCTGAGCTCGTCTCCTTTGGCCTTCATCGCATGTTTTACAAGTGCAGCGAAATAATTGATCCTTCAAAATTTGTTTCTATCCGTGCTAGTAGGCGACTGGTCAATATATGAGATAAAAAGTCGTCGCCCGCTTTAATTGGTCGAATGCCCGGACGAAATATTTGGTCCCAGGAGACTGCGACAACGTTTGGTGTGCAATCGTGGTTGATAAGATTTAGTGTAGGGTGAATCGCCACACCGAGATATTGAAGCCCACGCATATCGTAATAGACATACCTATAAAACAAATTAAAAAAAAATAATTGGTTAAAATTTTACTTTTAAAATGAATAGGGTCTTATTTCAAAATTAAATTAAGGGTCCATGATTTCTATTAAGACATAAAAGGTATTATTTAATAAATTAAATTCAGCGTCCTTTTTTTCGAAATAAATTAAGGGTATATTACGAAATGAAATTAAGGGTCTTATTTCAAAAAAATGATTAAGGGTATATTAGCTATTCACCAATCGATTTTCGGCCAAAATCGACCAGTTAGGTTAGATTTATCACATATACTGATTCTGTGCCAAATTTTATTCCGCGTTTGTGGTTGGTTTTTTTTCAAAAAATTGATATTTTTCAAAAAATGATAATATATTTCGAAAAAATCGCATTTTTGACGAAAAAAGAGGGTTTTTCGAACTATTTTAGCCGAGCAAAAGCTCGCGAAGCAAAGTTGTATTTTTGACTGCGAGAAACACCACCGTTATGGTAATGATATCAATAAAAGTCCCGCGCCAGATACCGCGCGGCCAAAATATTTATTTTTGAAAATAAAACATCTCCTTTTTCCTAAGTATTTCAAAAAAAATTGGTAGCAAAAAAATTGTGTTAATTTCATTCAAAGTGGCGCGCCATGGCGTTGACCCAAAAAATACCGATGCGCATTTGTTTAAAAAATAATAAATACCGAAAATACGAAAAATCGCTATATTTTGATCACGTGACGTCCAAAAATTTTTTTCATAATTTTTTTTAATTTTTTCATAATTTTTTATTTTATTATAACCTCCCCAAGGTTTCAGAATAATCCCCTATTATTTCTATAAGTCGAAATTAATGGTGGAATAGCTAGGTATTATCCTGATTGATAATATTTAAAACATGTTATTTGAACATACCGTTGCATGAGACGATGCAAATAAGTGATCGATATATTTATCGTCATCTGGGAGGTTTTCATAACCAAAATAGTCTCCGACTTGTTTGGAGTTTCTTCGATTTTTTGAACGTCCTCGACAATTCATATCGTTTAAATGATCGCAAGAGTTCGTCAACTCGGCAAAGTTCTTCAGACTTTGTTCGTTCACCTTTTTGCTGTGCTTATGCCATAAATTTGGAAACCATTCGGACTTCATCTGAAGCAACTCGAGAGCAATTCGTAAAAATTTGGCTTGAATTTCATAACTAGAAGTGTCAGACTTATTTTGTAAGTGTGATATTTAAAAAAAATCTCGCTAAAAACTAATGAAATTTAAATTCGAAAATATCAACATTTTTTCGATTATCTAAGAAAATCATTTTAAAAAATTGAAAGTTGTTTTCTCGAAAAACTTCAAAGAAAAATTACTTTTAAAAAAATAACGATTGTCATTCGTTTATAAAAAAAAAAGATTAACCCTTGGAAGCTCCAAATTGTTTTATTCGGCAGAGGTCCTGCACCACTAAAGTGGGGCAGGCACTTTGAGCCTTCATTACGCATTAAACTACATTTTATAAAAAGCCGTGAATGATCTTAATTTTGTAAGGATAGTCCAACTTAGCGAGGTAATCAATCAGATTTTAAAATTTTTAATCTAAATCGGCCGAAACTAAGCTGCAAAAATTGGGCTTTGATCACTTACTTCTCATTGAAAACAGGAATATTTTCAAAAAACATTTCTTTCAATATCGCACTCATTAAGACCTCGGCTTTCATAATTTTTTTTGATTTTCATATCTATCTTCCCGTTTTCTCATAAATAGACGATTAGCAGCGCGAAAGTGATCAAAATAAAGTTATAAAACAACGTTTGTATAATTTAAACCGCTAAGACTTCGAAATATTATCTCAACGTAAGCCAACTTTCTGATCAGTGTTGCCTTAGCTTTCATTGAACCTACTTTCGAAAAAAATCGCAAGCATATTTTTTTTTCCGAATTTTTCTCAAAAATTGAAAATCACTCACGAAAAAAATAAAAGAGTTCCGATGGTGGAAATTTTATTTTATTTTTTTTTGAAAGATACTCAAAAGACTTTCCTAAAAACTCAGTTCTCAGATTTTATCTATCGTTTGAACTGTTTGATCAGCCACGCATTTTAGAGTTTTTTGAGAGAAATTTCTAAAAAAAGTACGATAAAAAAATTTTTGAACGAGAAGTCCTAGAAATTTTAACTGCCATGTTTGAATTCCTCGTGCAAACTCTATGTTGGGTTTGATCAAAAAATTTCCAGGACTTTTTTTCATCCGATTTCAGCGGATTCAAAATTTTCAGGCACCACTTTAGTGGTGCGAGCTTCCAAGGGTTAAGAATTTTTTTAATTTGAATCATGGCGCTAAACAAATCATTTTTAGTAAGTTGTCGAATTTTTTTTTGAAGTATGACTCCTCAAAAATTAAAACTGATTGTATCGGGTTCATGATATTCAAATTTACCTTGATTGCCATACATTCTTGCTTGTGATTTTCCATGCTTTTTTCTGACACTCTCTCGGCAATATCTTGCAAATTTACACGAGGAGCATCTTAGAGGGTAGTCGTCGTTTTCCTTGCTTATCTCGCATTGCCATATTATAACATTGGTGACAAACATTTTCTGCCAATTGCTTCAAAAATAACGTGAGCAAAAGGTTCTGCTTGAATAATTGGGTTTCCAACATTGAAATTTTTCGTAGCTCTAATTCCTCTTCCTTTATCTTCGGATAGGAAAATTTCGTATCCAGTTTCTTAACATTTACTGATTATTTGCCTCGGGCATTTTAAATAAAAGGGTCAGGTCATCTTCAGGGTTTAATTCAACTTTCCTAATTGTCCATCATTTCTTAGTTTTTTGTTTTTGTTCTTCAATTCGTCTATCTCGAGCATTTCGCTGCGCTTGATTTCATTATCAACTTGGCGACGACGGTCCGATTCCTTTAAAATATTAAATTATGGTTCAATTTGACCTCGTGTGTATTTTTTGAAAAAAATACTGGGCCCGTGCAAGTATTATCTTCGATATCCTTTTCCCAACGGAACTCCATCTCAAAAACGTTTACTATCTCTATAACGCGTGTTCGAATCCCCTAATGTCGTCTAGTGATTGTCTTGAGTATGAATATAGGCAAGGGTGATTGATTATTTGGACCGCTAAATTTGATCGGTGTGTGATCACTCAAGCAATCATCATTGGACAACATCAGTGGGATTCGAACACGCGCTATTGAGATAGTAAACGTTTTTGAATGGAGTTCCGTTGGGAAACAGGATATGGTTTGTTATACATTTTTAAGTGGGATTCGAACACGCGTTATAGAGATAGTAAACGTTTTTGAGATGGAGTTCCGTTGGGAAAAGGATATCGAAGATAATACTTGCACGGGCCCAGTATTTTTTCTCAAAATTACACACGAGGTCAAATGAAACCATAATTTAATATTTTAAAGGAATCGGACCGTCGTCGCCAAGTTGATAATGAAAATCAAGCGCAGCGAAATGCTCGAGATAGACGAATTGAAGAACAAAAACAAAAAACTAAGGAAATGATGGACAAATTAGGAAAAGTTGAATTAAACCCTGAAGATGACCCTGACCTTTTATTTAAAATGCCCGAGGCAAATAAATCAGTAAATGTTAAAGAAACTGGGTACGAAATTTTCCTATCCGAAGATAAAGGAAGAGGAATTAGAGCTACGAAAAATTTCAATGTTGGAAACCCAATTATTCAAGCAGAACCTTTTGCTCACGTTATTTTTGAAGCAATGGCAGAAAATGTTTGTCACCAATGTTATAATATGGCAATGCGAGATAAGCAAGGAAAACCGACGACTACCCTCTTAAGATGCTCCTCGTGTAAATTTGCAAGATATTGCTCGAGAGAGTGTCAGAAAAAAGCATGGAAAAATCACAAGCAAGAATGTATGGCAATCAAGGTAAATTTGAATATCATGAACCCGATACAATCAGTTTTAATTTTTGAGGAGTCATACTTCAAAAAAAAATTCGACAACTTACTAAAAATGATT
>SCLH01001392.1:97812-128439 GCA_004367855.1 Oikopleura vanhoeffeni
AATTAAAAAAATTCTTTAACCCTTGGAAGCTCAGCACCACTAAAGTGGTGCTGAAAATTTTGAATCCGCTGAAATCGGATGAAAAAAAGTCCTGGAAATTTTTTGATCAAACCCAACATAGAGTTTGCCACGAGGAATTCAAACATGGCAGTTAAAATTTCTAGGACTTCTCGTTCAAAAATTTATTTTATCGTACTTTTTTTAAAATTCTCTCAAAAAACTCTAAAATGCGTGCTGATCAAACAGTTCAAACGATAGATAAAATCTGAGGAACTGAGTTTTTAGGAAAGTCTTTTGAGTATCTTTCAAAAAAAAATAAAATAAAATTCTCACCATCGGAACTCTTTTATTTTTTTCGTGAGTGATTTTCAATTTTTGAGAAAAATTCGGAAAAAAAATATGCTTGCGATTTTTCGAAAGTAGGTTCAAATGAAAGCTCAGGCAACACTGATCAGAAAGTGGTGTTACGTTGAGATAATATTCGAAGTCTTAGCGGTTAAATTATAACAAACGTTGTTTTATAACTTTATTTGATCACTCGCGCTGCTAATCGTCTATTTATGAGAAAACGGGAAGATAGATATGAAAATCAAAAAAAATTATGAAAGCCGAGGTCTTAATGAGTGCGAATATTGAAAGAAATGTTTTTTGAAAATATTCCTGTTTTCAATGAGAAGTAAGTGATCAAAGCCCAATTTTTGCAGCTTAGTTCGGCCGATTTAGATTAAAAATTTTAAAATCTGATTGATTACCTCGCTAAGTTGGACTATCCTTACAAAATTAAGATCATTCACGGCTTTTTATAAAATGTAGTTAATGCGTAATGAAGGCTCAAAGTTGCCCCACTTTAGTGGTGCAGGAGCCTCTGCCGAATAAAACAATTTGGAGCTTCCAAGGGTTAATCTTTTTTTTTTAAAACGAATGACAATCGTTATTTTTTTAAAAGTAATTTTCTTTGAAAGTTTTTCGAGAAAATCAACTTTCAATTTTTTAAAATGATTTTCTTAGATAATCGAAAAAATGTTAGATATTTTCGAATTTAAAATTTGCATTAGTTTTTAGCGAGGATTTTTTTTAAATATCACACTTACAAAATAAGTCTGACACTTCTAGTTATGAAAATTTCAAGCCAATTTTTAGCGAATTGCTCCTCGAGTTGCTTCAGATGAAGTCCGAATGGTTTCCAAATTTATGGCATAAAGCACAGCAAAAAGGTGAACGAACAAAGTCTGAAGAACTTTGCCGAGTTGACGAACTCTGCGATCATTTAAACGATATGAATTTCGAGGACGTTCAAAAAATCGAAGAAAACTCCAAACAAGTCGGAGACTATTTTGGTTATGAAAACCTCCCAGATGACGATAAATATATCGATCACTTATTTGCATCGTCTCATGCAACGGTATGTTCAAATAACATGTTTAAATATTATCAATCAGGATAATACCTAGCTATTCCACCATTAATTTCGACTTATAGAAATAATAGGGGGATTATTCTGAAACTTGAGGGAGGTTTAATAAAATATATTTGAAAAAATTAAAAAAAATTATGAAAAAAATTTTTGGACGTCACGTGATCAAAATATAGCTATTTTCGTATTTTCGGTATTATTATTATTTTAAAACAAATGCCGCATCGGTATTTTTTGGGTCAACGCCATGGCGCGCCACTTATGAATGAAATTAACACAATTTTTTGCTACCAATTTTTTTTGAAATACTTAGGAAAAAAGGAGATGTTTTATTTTCAAAAATAAATATTTTGGCGCGCGGTATCTGGCGGGACTTTTTATTGATATCATTACCATAAACGGTGGTGTTTCTCGCAGTCAAAAATACAACTTTGCTTCGCGAGCTTTTGCTCGGCTAAAATAGTCGAAAAACCCTCTTTTTTCGTCAAAAATGCGATTTTTCGAAATATATTATCATTTTTTGAAAATATCAATTTTTGAAAAAAAACCAACCACAAAACGCGGAATAAAATTTGGCACAGATCAGTATATGTGATAAATCTAACCTAACTGGTCGATTTTGGCCGAAAATCGATTGGTGGAATAGCTAATAATACCCTAATCATTTTTTGAAATAAACCCTTAATTTCATTTCGTAATAATACCCTTAATTTAATTTCGAAAAAAGACGCTGAATTTAATTTATAAATATACCTTTTATGTCTTAATAGAAATATGACCCTTAATTTAATTTTGAAATAAGACCCCTATTCATTTTAAAAGTAAAATTTTAACCAATATTTTTTTTTAATTTGTTTTATAGGTATGTCTATTACCGATATGCTGGGCTTCAATATCTCGGTGTGGCGATTCACCCTACACTAAATCTTATCAACCACGATTGCACACCAAACGTTGTCGCAGTCTCCTGCGGACCAAAATATTTCGTCCGGGCTATTCGACCAATTAAAGCGGGCGACGAACTTTTTATCTCATATATTGACCAGTCGCCTACTAGCACGGATAGAAAACAAATTTTGAAGGATCAGTATTATTTCGACTGCACTTGTAAAACATGCGATGAAGGCAAAGGAGACGAGCTCAGAACTGCTAATTTTACCTCCAGAAGATGTCACCGAAAAAAGATCTACTTATCTTGAAAACATACTGATATTATGCTGAAGAAAATTGCCTCATCGAAAAAAGTTGCTGCTTGGGAACGCGTAGCCGCGCAAGCAGGAGGAACTCTTATGCAACAAGAAAGTTTGTTTGATGATACACATCTTAAAAAATTAAATATTTTACAAACTTGCGCGGAAGTTTCAGCGATTTTGAATATTTATCATGATGCAGCAACTTTTTCAGAAAGAGTTTTGACGGCGTTCGAAAAAATTTATCCAGAAAATTCTACACAGGTAAATTAAAAGATCAGAATATTTTTTTCAATAAATAAGTCATATAATATAACCCTCACTTCAGTCCAAAATAAGACCAATAAAATTATTTTACAATAAGAACCCTAATAACACCCTCAATTTCATTTTGAAATAAAACCCTTAATTTCAGTGGGAAAAATAGACCCTGAATTTATTTTGAAATAAGGCCCTCTATTCTTTTTCGAAATAAACACCTTGATACTATATATGGGCCCTTAATTTCACTATGAAATAAAACCCTTAATTCGTTTCAAATGTGACTCTGATTTATTTTTGTATATGACTCTTAATTTTGGTTTGAAATAAGACCCTGAATTTCATTTTGAAATAAGACTCTTTCATTAATTTCGAGAGTAAACCCTTAATTGTATTTTGAATAAGATGCTCTTAATAAAAATGGCCTAAATTAGCATCAATTATTGTTTTAAATCAGATTGGGATGCAGTGCTATCGACTAGGGGTCCACTTTGGCATTTGCAACGTGTCGAAGAAGCTATCACAATGTTAGAGGCGGCTGCCTTAAATCCTTGAAATCACCCACGGTCAAAAACATGGTATGCAGACGGTTACGAAATGATGAAATGTGCCTTCAAGAGCGTCAAATGGACAATGCTACTTTGATGAGAATTCGGGTGGCCCGAGAACGTATGGGTGCTGGAAAATCTATTGATATGATGATACCGGCAATGGACCAATTGACTGGAAAAAAGTGTGTGTTAATGATCGAAAATTTTGGTCAAATATAATCGCTAAAAGTTTTGACATTGTCCTTCTTAAAAATTATTAATCTGTAAGAAATTTGTGGACTATTGTGCATATTTACATGTAGCTTTAGTTTGATTATAGTTGTCACTATAAATAAATGAAAAAATCTGAAATTATATTTTATAAATAAGCAGGAAAAATATATATTTTTTGATATAATAAATTTCTTTATTTCATTTTCATATAAGACTCTTTATTTATTTCGAAATATAACTCTCTTTATTCTATTCTGAAATAGAACTCTCAATTTCAGTTTGAAATAATACCCATAATTTTATTTGAAATAAGACCCTTTATTTTATTCTGAAATAAGACCCATGATTTCATAGAAAATTTATTGATGTGAATACCATACCGGTAATGGAGCAATCGACAAAAAAAGTACGGTCACTTAGTCACAAAAATGTTCAGCTAAATGTTCTCGTCCATGTCGTCCTTTATTATTTTTGCCCTACAAGAAGCTATAGGAAATATGTGGACTATTGAAGCAGGAAAATTTTACTATAGACATTCAATTCAACGAAAAGTGAAAAAACGGATGATATACTTGATATTTCACCGGTTTTATTTTTATAAAGCTAGTTTTACCAAATGTTTCCGTTTTAAAAAAAATAGAAGCACATACTGCAGTTTGTGACAACGGCTCTACTTCTGCAAAATCAGGTAAATGGAGTTTTATATGCTAAAAATCGAAGTCAGTGCTCTAAATGGGCTTTAAAAAGTCCATTTCTGACCACAAGATGACCAAAAATTTTTTTTTCTGCCCGGAATCATTTTTTTCTGAGTCAACAACCCCCGTGAGGTTAACGAATTTGCATCATCTTCTGTAGTTTTACCGCTGCGCACCCTATGCATACTCCATTTTTAGATATAAACAGAGAAACTTTTTTTAATGTCAATGAAAAATTACTCACTATTGTTAGAGACCACTTGTTAGTGAGGAAACCAAACTTTTCCAGCTCTGGCACAAACAATAGTATTATTGCCCCTGAAACTGCCGGACCATGATCTCCAGTGACTATCAGACACATTTCTAAAAATTTCCCAGCATAATCTGGAGTCTTTTCTGAAACCACAAAAGTGACAAAACACCACCGATTCCCATGTCATTTTCAAAAACTTTCGAGATAGGTACTCCAGCATACATTAATTCCTGACCACGCTCATCGGAAACTGAGGACATAAATGAGGCAGGTTTTCGAATGAGACCTTATTTGAGGGTCACTTTTTTCGTGACATTTTTGTTTTATTTTCTATTTTAAGTTGTGGGAATTATCTTCGAAAAAATACTGTCAAGTTCTCAAGCAGAAGTTTTTCAAAATTTTATTTTGACAATACAGGAAGAAATTTCTTATAAAATATTCAACGGCGAAATCACAAAAATGAATGATTTGATTGATATGAGGATTTTTGTTTCTGAAACTCAAAGATATTATAATTTTTGTTTGTATTTATGAAAAAAATTTCAAATCATGTATGGTGCCTGTAAATTGAGGTTCTATGCTATAATGTTGTCATAATAAAATCGCTGCAGCGCGCTGATTATAAAAAAAACTATTTTTAAAAAATATGTTTCCTTTAAAATTTTTATTTTTATGAAAAAAAAAATTTTAACAAGAAAAAACTTGACAAAACATTTTCTCCCAATCATTGTCCATGAAAACAGTAAACCTCTCCTAACTCCCTAGCCCAATTATAATCCATTGGGACCGTAGGCGGAGGTACTTCTTCTTTTATTTGTATAACACCTTCTTCAACAAGTCTATCATAAGTTCCTTGATAGCATTTCCTAGCCATCAAATCCAGCTGGTACGACGAACCCAGAATCTTTAAAGGCCTTGTTTTTTGCAATGGCAGTTTCTCCAAACCCATTTGCACTGGCTCCAGCGTGCCCAAATTGGACATCAGAGCCAAATAGACTTGCACAAGTTCCTATGCACCAAGCCACAATAGGCTTTTTTGAGGGTTGGAATTGGTCTCAACTTATGTAAGCAACAAATTTTTAATTTATATTTGCAGCACCAATTAATTTTTATCGCTGATTTTCAAAATATTTTGCGGCCATATATGGATTATTATCCCCGGGTCACTGTAAAAACTTATTTGCCTGTTAAAAGAATAGGGAATAAGTTTTTTAAAGTGACCCGGGGATAATAATGGATATATCCCCCTTTCACACTCTGGTTAAGATCCCGCCGCTGTGTGGTAACGTAGTTCAAAATGGTATGTCACATACCGCGCTATACCGTATGTGAGTAAGCTAGTTCGGCCAGCTAGTTACCTGGATCTTAACCAAAGTGTGAAAAGAGGATATATACAACGATTCCCGGGTGTAGAAACAACTCTTTTTTCTCAGAAAATATTCTTCCATTTCGGGCAATAATTACGTGAGCTACTCGTATCATTATGAACGGCATAACATAACTAATGTAGAACATGTTGAATAAGTTTACATAAATATACTTCCACAATTTGTATTGCCAACTTTTCGAGAAGCACCATACACGTTATTAAAAACTTTCCTTTAACTTAAATTTTTCTTTACCGAACGTCTGATTTATAAAAAATATTTTCTTGCGGTAAGTGAATCACTTAAAGTGATACATTTTCCATCTGCTTGTTTAAATTATCCAGTATAATCTATTAACGAAAAAATAATTTTTTAAACATTTCGGTTACCATCCCCGGCTTTACATAACGACTCTTTTTTGATTTTGAACTTTAAAAAATCGATAGATATTAGTTTTTTTTTAGCCATTTTTTTTTAAATTGCTTTTAAGGGGTACTGGTTGCTGGCTTTATGGGGCCTTAGGGGCATAATAAATGGTCTAAATGACCCGGGGTGATACAAAAGTGTACTACCGACCAAATCATCAAAATTTTTTTTCGAAATATTCGCGTTTTTTTGACTTAAGTATTTTTTTCAAAATGAACTTAAAAACATTACGTCTGCTTTAATTTAACAACTAAAACGTCGAAATATTATCTTGACGTAAGCTAACTTTCTGATCATTGTTTCAGTGGCTTCTTTTGAGCCTACTTACAAAATAATCAAAGCACATTTTTTTTCGAAAAATTTTTCACGTGACCTTCAAAAATTCATATTTTGAGTTTGGGTCGAAATTTGAAAAAAACGCTCTAGAGGTTTTCTGTTTGTTTCGAGCTACCTTCTGTAAAAATTTGAGAAGTTTGAAATTTAACCTAGGAGATAGATTTTACGATGAACAAAGTCCAAAAAACGAGAAAAAACAATTTCAGCGACCAGTACCCCTTAATACCCATATTAGGTCACTTAAAATAATTTTTCAAAATTAAAAATCCCATAAATTTGAACTTCATCCTAAGTTTCATAATACCTTTAGGCGAAGAATTGAATATTTACAGTAAAGCATAAATTTTTTGTACAGCAAATTTGGTCAACAAAGCCCTGTTGAAAGATTTGATAACAATCAAATTTTTAATTAAATTTTTAATTTTCAAATCAGAAAATTTGCGCAATAAAAATATATGATAATCGGTAAAAAATATTTCATAGTTGACTATTTCTATGACAGTCACCATCCGTTAAAATTCTGACCCTAGCTTAGTTAAAAGTCCAGCTTTTTTGGCCTTGATAATGTCATATTCTTCAGTTCCCCCAATTTCACCAGAAGAACTAACATTTCGACATCTGAATCATCATGATATCTCTGAAGATGGTCCAGGAAATTTGATCCTGGATATTGATCTCCTCCAATGGCCAACCTTCAAAAACTCCATTTGTATTTCGAGCATAATATTATTCAATTCGTTACTCATACCACCAGATCTCACAAAATGTTAACTTTCTCGCAAAAAATCTTTTTGGTACATTGATAGGAGCGCACGAGGAAAACTAACGAGAGAAATAAAGTATTTGATACAAATCTTTGACCTCACGGGGGTTGTTGACCCAGAAAAAAACGATTCCGGGCAGAAAAAAAAAGTTTTTGGCCATCTAGTGCTCAGAAACTGACTTTTTAAAACGCCCATTTAGAGCACTAACTTCGAATTCTAGCATACAAACTCCATTTACTTAATTTTTTTCTCGTTTAGCTTCAAGAGCAACCATTCAAAACTTAGAAATTCGCCTCGTGCGCTCCCTATACATTGACGATGTAACATTGTGCATGATTTTTATCTCTGATCTTAAAAATGTTCAACTTGAATAAAAATGCGACACGAATTAATTTTCGTTTATGTGACTCGAATATAAAAATTGTAAAAGGGTTTGCGAGATAGAGCAGTTTTTTTTAATGCGAATATTTCAGTACAAAGTCATTTAAATAAATGCAATATTCAAACAAAAAAATATAAAATGTTATTTAAATTATATCAAAAAAATTTCAAAAAATTTATGGTGCCTGTAAATTGAAATTTCTCAAGTTTTTTTGTTAAAATCACCGATTTGAAGTTTGAAATTGGCCTGGCTTGCCCCTAATTAAAAAAATTAATATGGTGCTCACCAAAAATCCATAAAAATAAAGTCTTTTTTTTTTACTTATCAATTTTTTTTTGTTAAAATCGCTGATCTGAACTTTTAAATTTGGCCTGTTGCGCACTATGTATATTGAACATACGTGTTTGTAGAAACAAATTTTCTCACGATAAAATGTTAAAATAATTTGCCAAAAGTTAACTTTCCTTGAGACATAAGCTACACTTCCGGGTCGATACAATCTTGAATCTAGAATATTATCCAACATTCCTCCAGTATTTCCAATTCTGAAACATTCTGGTTTAATCCCACCCACTGTAGCTGGTTCCAATAATGGTAACTCCCTTTTCATTCGCAAGTTTATTCAATTTTTTAGTTTTATTTTCTGGAATTCCTTCTGCAATAATAGCAATTGTTCGAATTTGAGAATGTTTAAGAATGTCAAGAGTAGCTTCCTCGGCAGAACGCAAGGATGCAAAATTTACGACGACATCAGCTTTTGGATGCGCAGCAATTGCATCGGCCATATGTTTGAAGACAGGAATCAAAATTTCTTTATGGCCCCAGTAAAACTTTGATTGTGATCGCCACTAGAAGTTAATTTAGAAAAAAAGTTTGTTAGAAATATTTTTTACTAGAAAATTTGATGTGGTAGTTTGTAATGGCGGCAATAAGCCATATTATTCTATTATCCACATTCGATTTTGACATTCTAATTCCGACTGGAGATTCAATCGAATGGAAAGTTCAAATTTCATCAGATTGAAAATTTTGAAAATACGGGTATACCCATATAGTCCTACGTATGGTGCTCACGTTTGAGGCACTAATATGGACTCTTTTGACTTATGAATAGCAACGAAAAAAAATCATGAGCAGATTCAAGAGAAACAAATATAAAAAACAAATCGGATTTTACGGTAAAATACCAGTTATATGATTTTAATTAGGGACGGTAAGCTGGGGTTAACTGAGAAAAATTAGTTTTCGTGCTCTCCTGAAAAATTGACTCAGTGAGGTGAAAAATAAGACCTGGGAAAAGGCTGGGAATTTTTGTAGAGTGAAAGTTTGAACTCTACTGCCTACCATTATATTGTTCAAATGATCCAAATGTTTCAAAAGTACAAATTATAGTCAAACATTTATATTTTGCAAAATTTTTCATAACAAATTTTGTTGTGAGTACGGTCGTGTGTACGATCAGTGATTAAATTTAATGTTTATAAATCTTAAAAATCTGCATTCAGCGATTAAAATCACTGATGTGTTTTATAACTTTTTTCATATTTCTATTTAACATCATCCAAAAAAAGTTGAACAAATTCAGTGCCTAAAACGTTAGATCATCGCAAAGTTAACTGTCTGGACTATGCAAATATGTTGATCGAAACTGTTTGACTTAACATGACTAAATTTACTCCATTAAAAATGATTATGAAGATAAAAAAAATACTTTTTGAGCCTCTCTAGTATCTAGAAATGAGTCGCCAAAAAGCATTTTAATCCACTGAATTCAAATTATAACCATATTTTACTCGTAACATGATTATCCACCACCAAAAGTCATACTAAACCAAGAATTTTTGTTTAATGAAAGAACTATTTTTTGGGTTTAAAATTGTTGGTAATCTGACACCAGTTGGGGGTGAAACTACAAAATCACTTCAAGGGGATCATGTGACATATCAAATGATAGATAATTACGCTGATTTCATCTTATCGAATAATGAATCCCAGGAAGTTGTAAAAAATTGGTCACTTTTTGCCACTTTTTGCAGTCAAAATTTTTATATAATTCCGGCTTGTGAAAAACGACTCATCGATTAAGTGTTCGGATAGCTCAAACTGAGCACAAATATATAGGAATGAATACGAATAATAGTTATGTCAGTATCGGGACCATGTTGTTTGTTTTCTGGATTACTGAATTAGTTTAATATTTAAGTTTTTTTGTGAAAAAATTTGGAACAATGGCCTTATTCGGACTTTTAGTTCCAATTTATTTTCTTCGACAATATTTGTGCTCGTATTGAGCCATCTAAGAACTCAATCGGTTAAGTCGTTTTCAAACGTCGAATTATATAAAAAATTTGGCTGAAAAAAGGCAAAAGTGACGTAGGGCCCCGTGATGGGATATTATAACAGATATAACTTTATTTAAAAAAAATTATCGATAGAACGGTACGAAAATTGAAGATTATTTTCATGAACAATTATCATGGCATAAATCAATTGTGTCAAGTTTTTCTTTTACTTTTATTCACAATATTGATGTCAAAACATAAATAATTCTGACAAGTGGCCATGTACCAACTGCTATTTCTGACATCAATAAATTTAACCCGTTGAACACTTTTTTGCGATCACTGGAATGCAGAACTTCTGAGGAGGCCTGCAAATTTTAATCTTTTTTTGAATTAAATCAATTGACAGAAAAATGTTCTATCTCTCTCTTTGTTTAAAAGTAATTTTCTTTGAAAGTTTTTCGAGAAAATCAACTTTCAATTTTTTAAAATGATTTTCTTAGATAATCGAAAAAAATGTTTGATATTTTCGAATTTAAAATTTTCATTAGTTTTTAGCGAGGATTTTTTTTTAAATATCACACTTACAAAATAAGTCTGACACTTCTAGTTATGAAAATTTCAAGCCAATTTTTAGCGAATTGCTCCTCGAGTTGCTTCAGATGAAGTCCGAATGGTTTCCCAAATTTTATGGCATAAAGCACAGCAAAAAGGTGAACGAACAAAGTCTGAAGAACTTTGCCGAGTTGACGAACTCTGCGATCATTTAAACGATATGAATTTCGAGGACGTTCAAAAAATCGAAGAAAACTCCAAACAAGTCGGAGACTATTTTGGTTATGAAAACCTCCCAGATGACGATAAATATATCGATCACTTATTTGGCATCGTCTCATGCAACGGTATGTTCAAATAACATGTTTTAAATATTATCAATCAGGATAATACCTAGCTATTCCACCATTAATTTCGACTTATAGAAATGATAGGGGGATTATTCTGAAACTTTGAGGAGGTTAATAATATATGAAAAAATTAAAAAAAAATTATGAAAAATTTTTTTGGACGTCACGTGATCAAAATATAGCGATTTTTCGTATTTTCGGTATTTAATTATTTTAAAACAAATGCCGCATCGGTATTTTTTGGGTCAACGCCATGGCGCGCCACTTATGAATGAAATTAACACAATTTTTTGCTACCAATTTTTTTTGAAATACTTAGGAAAAAAGGAGATGTTTTATTTTCAAAAATAAATATTTTGGCGCGCGGTATCTGGCGGGACTTTTTATTGATATCATTACCATAAACGGTGGTGTTTCTCGCAGTCAAAAATACAACTTTGCTTCGCGAGCTTTGTGCGGCTTAAACTATTCGAAAAACCCTCTTTTTTCGTCAAAATGCGATTTTTCGAAATATATTATCATTTTTTGAAAAATATCATTTTTGAAAAAAAATCAACCACAAAACGCGGAATAAAATTTGGCACAGATCAGTATATGTGATAAATCTAACCTAACTGGTCGATTTTGGCCGAAAATCGATTGGTGAATAGCTAATAATACCCTTAATTATTTTTGAATAAGACCCTTAATTTCATTTCGTAATATACCCTTAATTTAATTTCGAAAAAAGACGCTGAATTTAATTTATAAATATACCTTTTATGTCTTAATAGAATATGACCCTTAATTTAATTTTGAAATAAGACCCTTATTCATTTTTAAAAGTAAAATTTTAACCATATTTTTTTTTAATTTGTTTATAGGTATGTCTATTACCGATATGCGTGGGCTTCAATATCTCGGTGTGGCGATTCACCCTACACTAAATCTTATCAACCACGATTGCACACCAAACGTTGTCGCAGTCTCCTGCGGACCAAATATTTTCGTCCGGGCTATTCGACCAATTAAAGCGGGCGACGAACTTTTTATCTCATATATTGACCAGTCGCCTACTAGCACGGATAGAAAACAAATTTTGAAGGATCAGTATTATTTCGACTGCACTTGTAAAACATGCGATGAAGGCAAAGGAGACGAGCTCAGAACTGCCTATATTTTACCTCCAGAAGATGTCACCGAAAAAAGATCTACTTATCTTGAAAAACATACTGATATTATGCTGAAGAAAATTGCCTCATCGAAAAAAGTTGCTGCTTGGGAACGCGTAGCCGCGCAAGCAGGAGGAACTCTTATGCAACAAGAAAGTTTGTTTGATGATACACATCTTAAAAAATTAAATATTTTACAAACTTGCGCGGAAGTTTCAGCGATTTTGAATATTTATCATGATGCAGCAACTTTTTCAGAAAGAGTTTTGACGGCGTTCGAAAAAATTTATCCAGAAAATTCTACACAGGTAAAATTAAAAGATCAGCATATTTTTTTCAATAAATAAGTCATATAATATAACCCTCACTTCAGTCCAAAATAAGACCAATAAAAATTATTTTACAATAAGAACCCTAATAACACCCTCAATTTCATTTTGAAATAAAACCCTTAATTTCAGTGGGAAATAAGACCCTGAATTTTATTTTGAAATAAGGCCCTCTATTCTTTTTCGAAATAAAACACCTTGATACATTTATAAATAGGGCCCTTTAATTTCACTATGAAATAAAACCCTTAATTTCGTTTCAAAATGTGACTCTGGATTTTATTTTGATATTAGACTCTTAATTTTGGTTTGAAATAAGACCCTGAATTTCATTTTGAAATAAGACTCTTTCATTAATTTCGAGAGTAAACCCTTAATTGTATTTTGAAATAAGATGCTCATTTTTAAAATAAAAATGGCCTTAATTAGCATCAATTATTGTTTTATATCAGATTGGGATGCAGTGCTATCGACTAGGGGTCCATTACTGGCATTTGCAACGTGTCGAAGAAGCTATCACAATGTTAGGGCGTGCCTTAAAATACCTTGAAATCACCCACGGTCAAAAACATGGTATGTACGAAGACGGTATCGAAATGATGAAAGTGTGCCTTCAAGAGCGTCAAATGGACAATGCTACTTTGATGAGAATTCGGGTGGCCCGAGAACGTATGGGTGCTGGAAAATCTATTGATATGAATGATCATACCGGCAATGGACCAATTGACTGGAAAAAAAGTAACGATCTCTCTTGGTCGAAAAATTAATACGCTAAAAGTTTTTGACAATTTCGTCCTTCTTAAAAATTATTAATCTGTAAGAAATTTGTGGACTATTGTTGTGCATTATTACATGTAGCTTTAGTTTTGAATTATAGTTGTCACAATAAAATAAATGAAAAAAATCTGAAATTAAATATTTTATAAATAAGCAGGAAAAATATATATTTTTGATATAATAAATTTCTTTATTTCATTTTCATATAAGACTCTTTATTTTATTTCGAAATATAACTCTCTTTATTCTATTCTGAAATAGAACTCTCAATTTCAGTTTGAAATAATACCCATAATTTTATTTTGAAATAAGACCCTTTATTTTATTCTGAAATAAGACCCATGATTTCATAGAAAATTTATTGATGTGAATGACCATACCGGTAATGGAGAAATCGACAAAAAAAAGTACGGTCACTTAGTCAACAAAAATGTTCAGCTAAATGTTCTCGTCCATGTCGTCCTTTATTATTTTTGCCCTACAAGAAGCTATAGGAAATATGTGGACTATTGAAGCAGGAAAATTTTTACTATAGACATTCAATTCAACGAAAAGTGAAAAAACGGATGATATACTAGATATTTCACCGGTTTTATTTTTATAAAGCTAGTTTTACCAAATGTTTCCGTTTTAAAAAAAATAGAAGCACATACTGCAGTTTGTGACAACGGCTCTACTTCTGCAAAATCAGGTAAATGGAGTTTTATATGCTAAAAATCGAAGTCAGTGCTCTAAATGGGCGTTTTAAAAAGTCCATTTCCGACCAAAATTAGATGACTCAGAAAATTGTATTTTAGCTTCTGCCGGAATCATTTTTTCTGAGTCAACAACCCCCGTGAGGTTAACGAATTTGCATCATCTTCTGTAGTTTTACCGCTGCGCACCCTATGCATACTCCATTTTTAGATATAAACAGAGAAACTTTTTTTAATGTCAATGAAAAATTACTCACGTATTGTTAGAAGACCACTTGTTAGTGAGGAAACCAAATCTTTTCCAGCTCTGGCACAAACAATAGTATTATGTGCCCCTGAAACTGCCGGACCATGATCTCCAGTGACTATCAGACACATTTCTAAAAATTTCCCAGCATAATCTGGCAGTCTTTTCTGAAACCACAAAAGTGACAAAACACCACCGATTCCCATGTCATTTTCAAAAACTTTCGAGATAGGTACTCCAGCATACATTAATTCCTGACCACGCTCATCGGAAACTGAGGACATAAATGAGGCAGGTTTTCGAATGAGACCTATTTGAGGGTCACTTTTTTCGTGACATTTTTGTTGTTATTTTCTAGTCTATTTTAAGTTGTGGGAATTATCTTCGAAAAAATACTGTCAAGTTCTCAAAGCAGAAGTTTTTCAAAATTTTATTTTGACAATACAGGAAGAAATTTCTTATAAAATATTCAACGGCGAAATCACAAAAATGAATGATTTGATTGATATGAGGATTTTTGTTTCTGAAACTCAAAGATATTATAATTTTTGTTTGTATTAAATGAAAAAAATTTCAAATCATGTATGGTGCCTGTAAATTGAGGTTCTATGCTATAATGTTGTCATAATAAAATCGCTGCAGCGCGCTGATTATAAAAAAAAACTATTTTTTAAAAAATATGGTTTCCTTTAAAATTTTTGTTTTTATGAAAAAAAAATTTTAACAAGAAAAAACTTGACAAAACATTTTCTCCCAATCATTGTCCATGAAAACAGTAAACCTCTCCTAACTCCCTAGCCCAATTATAATCCATTGGGACCGTAGGCGGAGGTACTTCTTCTTTTATTTGTATAACACCTTCTTCAACAAGTCTATCATAAGTTTCCTTGATAGCATTTCCTAGCCCATCAAATCCAGCTGGTACGACGAACCCAGAATCTTTAAAGGCCTTGTTTTTTGCAATGGCAGTTTCTCCAAACCCATTTGCACTGGCTCCAGCGTGCCCAAATTGGACATCAGAGCCAAATAGACTTGCACAAGTTCCTATGCACCAAGCCACAATAGGCTTTTTTGAGGGTTGGAATTGGTCTCAACTTATTTGAAGCAACAAATTTTTTAATTTAATTTTTATTTGGAGCACCAATTAATTTTTATCGCTGATTTTTCAAAATATTTTGCGGCCATATATGGATTATTATCCCCGGGTCACTGTAAAAACTTATTTGCCTGTTAAAAGAATAGGGAATAAGTTTTTAAAGTGACCCGGGGATAATAATGGATATATCCCCCTTTCACACTCTGGTTAAGATCCCGCCGCTGTGTGGTAACGTAGTTCAAAATGGTATGTCACATACCGCGCTATACCGTATGTGAGTAAGCTAGTTCGGCCAGCTAGTTACCTGGATCTTAACCAAAGTGTGAAAAGAGGATATATACAACGATCCCCGGGTGTAGAAAACGACTCTTTTTTCTCAGAAAATATTCTTCCATTTTCGGGCAATAATTACGTGAGCTACTCGTATCATTATAACGGCATAACTAATGTAGAAAGTGTTTGGACATAAGATATACAGTATATCATATACTTCCACAATTTTGTATGCCAACTTTTCGAGAAGCACCATACACGTTATTAAAAACTTTCCTTTAACTTAAATTTGAATTTTTCTTTACCGAACGTCTGATTTATAAAAAAATATTTTTCTTGCGGTAAGTGAATCACTTAAAGTGATGACATTTTCCATCTGCTTGTTTAAATTATCCAGTATAATCTATTAACGAAAAAATAATTTTTTAAACATTTCGGTTACCATCCCCGGCTTTACATAACGACTCTTTTTTGATTTTGAACTTTAAAAAATCGATAGATATTTAGTTTTTTTTTAGCCATTTTTTTTTAAAGTTGCTTTTAAGGGGGTACTGGTTGCTGGCTTTATGGGGCCTTAGGGGCATAATAAATGGTCTAAAATGACCCGGGGTGATGACAAAGTGTACTACCGACCAAATCATCAAAATTTTTTTTTCGAAATATTCGCGTTTTTTCTAAGTATTTTTTTCAAAATGAACTTAAAAACATTACGTCTGCTTTAATTTAACAACTAAAACGTCGAAATATTATCTTGACGTAAGCTAACTTTCTGATCATTGTTTCAGTGGCTTTCTTTTGAGCCTACTTACAAAATAATCAAAGCACATTTTTTTTCNAAAAATTTTTCACGTGACCTTCAAAAATTCATATTTTGAGTTTGGGGTCGAAATTTGAAAAAAACGCTCTAGAGGATTTTCTGTTTGTTTCGAGCTACCTTCTGTAAAAATTTGAGGGAAGTTTGAAATTTAACCTAGGAGATAGATTTTACGATGAACAAAGTCCAAAAAACGAGAAAAAACAATTTCAGCGACCAGTACCCCCTTAATACCCATATTAGGTCACTTAAAATAATTTTTCAAAATTAAAAATCCCATAAATTTGAACTTCATCCTAAGTTTCATAATACCTTTAGGCGAAGAATTGAATATTTTACAGTAAAGCATAAATTTTTTGTACAGCAAATTTGGTCAACAAAGCCCTGTTGAAAGATTTGATAACAATCAAATTTTTTAATAAAATTTGTTAATTTTCAAATCAGAAAATTTGCGCAATAAAAATATATGATAATCGGTAAAAAATATTTCATAGTTGACTATTTCTATGACAGTCACCATCCGTTAAAATTCTGACCCTAGCTTAGTTAAAAGTCCAGCTTTTTTGGCCTTGATAATGTCATATTCTTCAGTTCCCCCAATTTCACCAAGAAGAACTAACATTTCGACATCTGAATCATCATGATATCTCTGAAGATGGTCCAGGAAATTTGATCCTGGATATCTATCTCCTCCAATGGCGCAACCTTCAAAAACTCCATTTGTATTTCGAGCAATAATATTATTCAATTCGTTACTCATACCACCAGATCTCACAAAATGTTAACTTTCTCGCAAAACAATCTTTTTGGTACATTGATAGGGAGCGCACGAGGAAAACTAACGAGAGAAATAAAGTATTTGATACAAATTCTTTGACCTCACGGGGGTTGTTGACCCAGAAAAAAACGATTCCGGGCAGAAAAAAAAAGTTTTTGGCCATCTAGTGCTCAGAAACTGACTTTTTAAAACGCCCATTTAGAGCACTAACTTCGAATTCTAGCATACAAAACTCCATTTACTTAATTTTTTTCTCGTTTAGCTTCAAGAGCAACCATTCAAAACTTAGAAATTCGCCTCGTGCGCTCCCTATACATTGACGATGTAACATAGTGCATGATTTTTATCTCTGATCTTAAAAATGTTCAACTTGAATAAAAATGCGACACGAATTAATTTTCGTTTATGTGACTCGAATATACAAAATTGTAAAAGGGTTTGCGAGATATAGTAGCAGTTTTTTTTAATGCGAATATTTCAGTACAAAGTCATTTAAATAAATGCAATATTCAAACAAAAAAATATAAAATGTTATTTAAATTATATCAAAAAAATTTCAAAAAATTTATGGTGCCTGTAAATTGAAATTTCTCAAGTTTTTTTTGTTAAAATCACCGATTTGAAGTTTGAAATTGGCCTGGCTTGCCCCTAATTAAAAAAAATTAATTATGGTGCTCACCAAAAATCCATAAAAATAAAGTCTTTTTTTTTACTTATCAATTTTTTTTTGTTAAAATCGCTGATCTGAACTTTTAAATTTGGCCTGTTGCGCACTATGTATATTGAACATACGTGTTTGTAGAAACAAATTTTCTCACGATAAAATGTTAAAATAATTTGCCAAAAGTTAACTTTCCTTGAGACATAAGCTACACTTCCGGGTCGATACAATCTTGAATCTAGAATATTATCCAACATTCCTCCAGTATTTCCAATTCTGAAACATCCTGGTTTAATCCCACCCACTGTAGCTGGTCCAATAATGGTAACTCCCTTTTCATTCGCAAGTTTATTCAATTTTTTAGTTTTATTTTCTGGAATTCCTTCTGCAATAATAGCAATTGTTCGAATTTGAGAATGTTTAAGAATGTCAAGAGTAGCTTCCTCGGCAGAACGCAAGGATGCAAAATTTACGACGACATCAGCTTTTGGATGCGCAGCAATCGCATCGGCCATATGTTTGAAGACAGGAATCAAAATTTCTTTATGGCCCCAGTAAAACTTTTGATTGTGATCGCCACTAGAAGTTAATTTAGAAAAAAAAGTTTGTTAGAAATATTTTTTACTAGAAAATTTGATGTGGTAGTTTGTAATGGCGGCAATAAGCCATATTATTCTTATTGAATATCCAGAAATACATTTACATTCTAATCGACTGAGATTCAATCAATGAAATTCAAAATTTCGATTCAATGAAAATTTTGAAAATACGGGTATACCCATATGGTCCATACGGTATGGTGCCTCACGTTTGAGACACTATAATATGTTGACTCTTTTGACTATGAATAGCAACGAAAAAAATCATGAGCAGAATTCAAAGAAAAAATATAAAAAAACAAATCGGATTTTTTACCGGTAAAATACCAGTTATTGATTTAAATTATGGACGGTAAGCTGGGGTTAACTGAGGAAAATTAGTTTTTCGTGTTCTCCTGAAAATTTGACTCTGTGAAGGTGAAAATAAGACCTGGGAAAGGCTGGGAAATTTTTTAGAGTAAAATTTTGAATCTCCTGCCTACGCATTTTATGTTCAAATGATCTAAATGTTTTCAAAATTTTACAAACATTATATTTTTCAAAAATATTTTTTTCATATTATAACAAATTTTGTTGTGAGTACGGTCGTGTTACATCAGTGATTATAATTTAATGTTTATAAATCTTAAAATCTGCTTCAGCGATTAAAACTCACTGATTGTTTTTATACTTTTTGTCATATTTTAATTTAACATCAGTCCAAAAAAGTGAACAAAATTCAGTGCCTAAAACGTTAGGCATCATTCGCAAAGTTAACTGTCTGACTATGCAATAACTGTTGAATCAAACTGTTTGACTTAACATGCTAAATTTACTCCATTAAAAATGATTATGAAGATAAAAAAAATACTTTTTGAGCCTTCTAGTATCTAGAAAATGAGTCGCCAAAAGCATTTTTTATCACTGAATTCAAATTTAACCATATTTTACTCGATAAACATGATTTATCCACACCAAAGTCATACTAAACAAGAATTTTTGTTTATGAAAGAACAATTTTTTGAGGTAAAATTGTGTAATCTGACACCAGTTGGGGGTGAAACTACAAAATCCCTCAAGTGGGATCATGTGACATATCAAATGATAGATAATTTACCGCTGATTTCATCTTATCGAATATGAATCCAGGAAGTTGTAAAAAATTGGTCACTTTTTGCCACTTTTTCAGTCAAAATTTTTATATAATTCGGCTTTTGAAAACGACTCATCCGATTAAGTTTTTCGATAGCTCAAACTGAGCACAAATATATAGTGAATAATACGATAATAGTTAATTGGTCAGAATCGGACCATGTTTTGGTTTTTTCTGAGATTACTGAATTAGTTTAATTATAAGTTTTTGTGAAAAAATTTGAAACAATGGCCTTATTCGGACTATTTAGTTTCATTTAATTTTTCTTCGAATATTTGTGCTCAGTTTGAGCCATCTAAGAACTCAATCGGTTAAGTCGTTTTCAAACGTCGAATTATATAAAAAAATTTGGCTGAAAAAATGGCAAAAAGTGACCGCAGGGCCCCGTGATTGATATAACAGATATAACTTTATTAAAAAAATTATCGATAGAACGTACGAAAATTGAAGTTATTTTTATCATGAACAATTATCATGGCATAAATCAATTTGTCAAGTTTTTTTCTTTACTTTTATTAACAATATTGATTCAAACAATAAATAATTCTGACAAGTGGCCATGTTACCAACTGCCTATTCTGACATCAATAAATTAACCCGTTGAACACTTTTTTGCGATCACTGAATCAGAACTTCTGAGGAGGCTGCAAATTTTAATACTTTTTTTGAATTAAAATCAAATTGACAGAAAAAATGTTCATGAAAAATAAAACAAAAATAATTAAAATCAAACTACTTTTAGCCATTATCATGCCAATCAATTTTCGTTATAATTTATCTATATATATTTATAAGATATATAATGAATAGGTACAAACGAATATGAAAATGTAAAATATTCAACGATTAAAATCCAGTTCCAGCCGTCAAATTTTTTCGAGGATCAGGCTGTTTATAAAATAGAGAAGAGGGTAATTAATTTTTGTTTTTTGAGACTTAATATTTCAAATTTTTTTTTGAAATATTAACGATGAATCGTAATGGCCAATAAATTGAAAAAAGATAGATAAATAAAAACGATATTCATCCAAATTTTTCGAATACACAGTGGCTTTAAACGTACAGTTGAAATTTGTTTGCCTTAAAAAATTTATGGTCCATTAACAAAAAGTTCGAAAGATAACTTTTCGTAAAGTGTTTTGGAAAAACAACTTTTTTACACTGAGCTTTGAATATTAAAAAAAAAAAAATTTATGCAATTAAAAAAATGATGAAGATACCGCGCCATTTCAATTCAGAAAAAAATATTTCCTTACAACTTAACTTTTTAATCATCTTTTGAGAACAAACGTTTTAAAACATCGTTTTCAACCCCCTTAATCAGTAAAAAAAACTTATCATTATTAGTTTATGCAATTAGTGCGAAGTAGGGATTTGTTCATTGATCTCCAAGATTAAAATCGATGAGCTTGAATACCTTCCATTTAGCATATAAAAAAAGAAACAATTACAAAAATGTCTATGTTGAAAAAGAGAGAAATTCAACAAAATATAGAATTTCAAACTGAAGATTTCATATTTGCGCCAGTTACAGTTTGGCAGTTGGTTTTGAGTATATTGGTAAGATTTTATATATTAATTGTTTTTGGGACATAAAATTATTTTTTTTTTCTAACAAAGATAGTTTTTATTTGGCGTTTTGACTAAACAGCCATTTTCAGTTATGAGAGACATAAGGGAAGACTATTCGAAAGTTGTATTTTGANTCAAACTGAAGATTTCATATTTGCGCCAGTTACAGTTTGGCAGTTGGTTTTGAGTATATTGGTAAGATTTTATATATTAATTGTTTTTGGGACATACAGTATGTGTTTTTTTTTAGGGGGAAAAGAGTATCAAGTGACCGGGAGAATTGTCTATATTTTAGGGAGAATTCTCCCGAATTGTTTACTTTTTGTTCCCGCGAAAAAAAAACACATACTGTAAAATTATTTTTTTTTCTATCAAAGATAGTTTTTATTTGGCGTTTTGACTAAACAGCCATTTTCAGTTATGAGAGACATAAGGGAAGACTATTCGAAAGTTGTATTTTGAGCAAAATTTCGAATATCTGTTCGCGCTCAATATACAACTTTTGAGTTCTGTTAACTCAGTTCTCTCACAACTAAAAATGGATGTTTAGCCGAAGCGTCAAATAAAAATTATATTTAATAAAACAATAAGATTTTTCTGGATGTTTTGTAAATGAAAATATATTTTGAAATATGTGACATGTGATATGTCAAAAATACCCGAAACCACCATAAACTATGGTTTTTGTTCATGAGAACAGCTGTGATTTTTTATATAGACAATATTTTGTTTCATGATATTTCTTAGGTTTTGGTGCATTGAAAAGCTAAAAACGAAAGCAAGAGTTTCTATTTTGCTCAAAAAATATGAGGAACTTTTATTTATTTTTGGTAATTTGATCGAAAAATAGGTGTTTTATAAATAATTGTCCGGAAAACATGTGTTTTATAAAAATATGAACACTTTTTCGTTTGGTCTTCCTATGTATTAAATTTTTTATTTAGACTTTAACCACAAAAGCAGTAATATGAACATTCATAATAATTTGTTAAATTTGTATACTGTATAGTAATTTGAAAAATGCTTCGATCTAAAATAA
The DNA here is from genome assembly GCA_004367855.1 of Oikopleura vanhoeffeni. Taxonomy (NCBI): domain Eukaryota; kingdom Metazoa; phylum Chordata; class Appendicularia; order Copelata; family Oikopleuridae; genus Oikopleura; species Oikopleura vanhoeffeni. The sequence goes on from SCLH01001392.1 coordinate 120,015, forward strand.
TTCCTTGAATTTACACTTGTAATATTTTAAAATTTTTTTAAATATTTACACTTTATATATAATTTTATGGTTTTTAAAACAAAATTGCCAATGTTCCATATAAGTAATACTTACACTAACTTACCATTTATGGAAACCCACTTTCCCAAAAAAAATGGTTTCCATAAATGGTTATGGGTTTCCATTACAGGGTTAAGGGTTTTCCAGTACATGGTAATTTTTGGCAAAATTTGAAAAGTTGTTTTCAGCCGAAAAATTGAAAAAATTTCAGAGTTTTTTTCTAAATTACATGTTCAGGCATCAATTATAGGACAGCCGAAATCAACAAACTTTTTAGAAGAGTTTTGAGCAAATTACATGCCAAAAACATCTAGTTTGTTTTACTCAAACAAGCCTTGTTTTTCAAAAATGGTTTCCATAAATGGTAATGTGTTTTCATTAAAGGGGGTTTCCATAAATTGTTAGTTAGTGTATTAAGTATCCATCAAATGCCATTTTTACAACTAATTTTCATTACTGATTCAAAAGTTAAAATTATTAACAAAAAATCAGGTTTTAATGACGGCTTTTGGCAGTATATTATGCTATATGAGTTATTCACTTTCTCAAGGAAGAAAAAAATCAAAATTGGAATTGGAAAAGAAATTGCAATTTGGACTTCATATCCTTCGACAAGAGCAAAACTTATTTCTAAGGTCAATTTTAAATATTTGAAGGTTAAATGAATAAATTTTGTTAAAGTGAACTGAAAGACCATCTTCGCACTTTGAAAGTTCAAGAATATAAAAAAGGTGAGTTCATTCATTGATTTACAAGTACCGTATAAATGTAAGTGGGACGGTTCAATTTTGAGTTTGTGTCTATATAACGGACCTGGCAAACTTCCGAAAAACTGCGTCCTTATAACAAAAAAGTACACCTTAAAAATGTTTTGTCAAGTAGAAAATCAGAATAAGATGTTAAGAACTATTATTTTACCAAATGGCGTTGTAGATTTTAAAATTAGTTGAATAAAAAGGCCATAAAATCTCATTTTTTCATAACCGTCTTCTTTTGTTACACGTAAGTCTGTCTAACAGACGCACCCGCTATAAATATTAAAAGTACTGTTCAGCGAAAAGTACTTTATTTTAGCATAAAAGACGCCATAGTACGATACGTATGCCAACATATTATCATATCAGGTAATGGTTTGTTTAACAGTCTAGTACTTTTCGCTGGACAGTACTTTTAATATTGATATGGTGCGTCCTGTTAGACGGACTTCACTGTACATCCAAATTCTCAAACATTTATTTTTAAACTGTTTGCGGTTGTGAACAATAATTTCAAGAGGACAATGAACATAAAAAACTGATATTTTTGAAAGCTTGTGAGATCATAGCCTGATTTATATTTTGACCTACGTATGAAAATATAAGCCCTTTGCGAGAATTTTCACAGATTTGGGATTATAATTAATTCCATCTAAGCCCACCGATTGTCACAGGGTTAATTAACACTGTTGGTGATACAAATTATTAAGCCCGACGGCATTTATTACTTTTTTAATAAGTCGATTTACAACTCATTAATTAACCCATTTACAACTCATGACGTAAATTATTAAATAAGTATTTCAGAAACTCAAATGCCATCAGACACAATGATTAATCAAACGATATCACAGCTACATAATTATAACAAAGGTAGTCAGGAAAAACAAAATTTTTATGTTTTGAAAAAAAAACGGATAATCTTGTTTACCGTGAAATTTCCAAAATTTTGAAGCATTTTTGGTCTTTCTACTCTAAAAAATAGGCGTTTCGTGATATGAGAAATATTCATTTTGTTCAAGGTAAAATAGCTCAGAAACAAAGAAAAGAATATTAATACCCGCTACAATATTATGGTATTTGAAAATAAAAATACCCATTTGTCCTTATAGAGAAACGTGTTTTGTTTCAAAATTACGTAGGGTTTGGCCTAAATCTGTCTTAGAAAAATCATGTGAACAATGCGCCAAATCTAAAAAAAACATTAGATTTTGTTTCCAAAATGAGATTTTAACTCTTTGCATTTTTTTAAAGTTTTTCCGGTATTTTAAACATTCCACTCTTCAGGAAGATTTTTTTGCTATTTGCGGGTTAAATCTAGTTTCAGTGTTTTACTAGTCTTTTTTGACGTTTTATTCCAACCTCCCACAAAGTTTTCAAACACGTACCAAAAAAATATTAATACAACTATAGTTTGTATATATAGTATTGTATATACAATAAGAGTTTGAAATTTTGCGAAAGGTTTTTTAAGCTTGTACATATTGTTAAAGGTGAAGGTGTTTTTACCATGGAATTTTCATACAATTTTAAAAAATGCATAATATAAAATATAAAATGTATATGAAAAATATATTTTGTTCAAATTTTCTAAGTACTCAAAAATTTGTACAAAATGTGTTTTTGTCTTCTAATTCAATTTAATAAAAAATCATGCTAAAGACTCCCGTTATTCATAAAGATTCTCACATTTTAACAGATAAAAAAAATTTAGATGATAAAACAAGAATACGAAGATCAATTCAAACGGTTTCTGCCTACCGTGAAGAAAATGTAATTCAGGATATTCCAAGAAGAGTAGTACCGACTTCAACTCAATCTTATCTTCCACGTTCTGTATTAAAACCAAAAAAATATCATGAAGTTTCTGTATAAAATAAATTTAATTTTTTATAAGGCCAGGGAATATTTATAAAGAGTCTTTATTAGAGACACGTCGTTTTGTCCTCAAAGACGAATTTATTTTAAATGGTAGTGGAAATTTTTGTGTTAAAAAAGTTGATCGCAAGAACAACCGTATCTGATTTTATAAGATATTCTTATTTTATTTCTTGATAATTTTAAAGGTTTTTTGATGATCATTTCGAAAATGTTGCTCGTATAATAATAAGTTATTTCGATTTTTCAAGAGAATTTATAGGTTTCTTGTTAATTACTTCAAAACAATTTTTGTCAGAAAACCTATAAATAACCATGAAAAAAGATTCGGCGATATATAAAATTATTGACAAAAAGTAAAGAAAGTCTTAATTTTGATAAAAAAAAAATAAATTCGACCAAAATGCCGCAGAAAATTAATTTTCAATTCCAATTTTTATTGTTCAAATTTGCTTTTTCGAAAAAATTTCTCTTTGCAATTTAAAATTACAAAAATATTTTCCTTGCGAAACATACCACCGCCATTTTCTACGCTTTTATACAAACTTTTATATGCGTACAATATACAATATGTAAACAATATTTTTACTTACACGAATGGATAGACTGAAGCCACAACTGAGGGTTCTTTTCTATTGCAAACAAAGTCAAAATCTAGCATTCCCTGCACAGCTCGATTTTGAAGTCCCCAAATAATAGCCTTTGTCGTATTATTAAATAAAGAGTTCATTTTTGTCGCAGCTTTTTCCAAATTTTCTGAAATTTTCGGAATTTTATCCGTAGTATTTGATCTTGATCTCGAAGGGGTTACACTACCAGATTTTTGCCCCAATAAGCTTGTGCTAGATGTTGCCAATAAGAAATTAGCCGTAGTCGTCTTTTTCGCTTTTGGCACCTCAGAGTTAACCGGTGTTTTTTCAAGTGCCATAGAAACAATAGCAGTCATATGAGTTTCTGGACCAAAAACATAAAGCGGCACCCCAAGGGTATCGCCAGTTTCTTTCATAATTCTCAAACCTTCTTGATAGTTTGGTCCTCCTCTTCGAACGAAAATTTGAGCCTAATGTTAGTGTATAAAATTTTCGCCAAAATACAACACGTACCCAAACTTCCTGACAGTTATCTTAGATGTAGTGAAATTATCTGTATTATGCTGTAGATACAAATTTGTTTTCAGTGTTCTGAGGAGAGCGTTTCTTGAGCTTTAAAATCAAATTTCACCAGATATGCTCGACAAAAAAATTGTTCAATTACTAGCGCACACATTTTTATGCACAAAACTGCCGATGATTCGATTTTTTTTGCTAAACTTTGCGCACATTCGGACTATTGACAATAGTCTCTTGCGCACTTTTAGCTGTGTGGGTAGCCTTTTTTATACGGCATAGATTATACTGAATAATTTACACAGCATGTTAACTAATTTATGAGTTAAAAATCATCGCCAACTGAAGACGGACATTATTGTTTGTTTTGGCCTAAGCAATAGAAATGGTTTTGGAAATTTTATCTCTTAAATGTTTTCGCTTCTTAATCTAAACTTTTGTTTTGATCAAAAAATTATGGTCTTTGATCTTTCAAATTTAATAATATAAATATCTACAGGAACTGCTAAGCAAATTAATTATCATTTTAAATTTAATCATTAGAAATGCTGACTTTCTATGAATTTGTAATTTTTTTTCTCTCGGACTATATCGATTATGATGCCCGGGTAACATAAATATCTAATTCCCTATTCTTTTAACAGGCAAATAAAATATTTATGTTACCTGGGCATCATAATGGATATATCAGAATGTGCAGACCAGATTTAAATGATCAAACTGAATCACAAAAATTATTTTGAAATTATTATCCCAAAAAACGGTCTTTAAAATTTTAATTAGGAAACGCCCTTTCACTACATTTTCTTAATTTAGGCAAATTTTTAGGTCATCCATAGAAATTTTATCAAAAAGTAGCGAAATTCTAGACTTGCCAATCATTTACACTGGGTGTACCCTTATCCGTACACCTCAGCTCAGCCAAAAATCGTTCGGATAAGGGTACACGTCTACATAGGCGTTTAGGATTTTAGCGTTGTCATCTCGACCAAAAATCGTACGGATAAGGGTACACCCAGTGTACTTGAACTTTTCTGTACGTACACTTTATAGAAAATTGCTTGATAATGAATTAAAATAAAATTCGAAAACGTTTGCAGCTAATATGAGAATATATATATATCTTGATTTTTCGGCCACACAAAACAAGGCGAAATTAGCAATTAAAATTGTATACTTTCCTTATGTTCTTGTAATTGCATCTGGTACTCTTTTAAGGCACGAACGATTCCTTTAAAGGTCAGGGCGACATTTGTGAAGTTTGCGATTCCACCACCAATAATAAGCTTTTTACCATTAGGATGAGGATAGCGAGTCATTAACGATATAACGGTTCTAGCGTAATCATATGTTTGTTGTTCAGATGGGGCACCTGAGTATTCTCCATAATTTGCAAGTTCTGAGGTTCCTCCAAGTTCACAGATTGTATCACTGAAATTTATGGTGTTTAAATTTATTTAAAAAAAAATCATTTGATTTGTTTGGTTTTGCTATTTAATCCATGGGAAAACCCGCTTTTTTGTATTGAATTTGTGTTATTATGGGCGAATTATACTCTAAAATACCAAAATAGCAATAGAGAGCAAAAAATGCAAGCCAAATGTTCGCACGTCTCAAAAATTTGTTGGTAATTAGTAAACTGGGTCATTTTTTTCGAAAAAAAATTAGATTTTTAAGAAAATTGAGACTGATGTGTCTTTTTAAAATTTGGCCGTTTTGTCCTTATACAGTAGACGAATTTGCTCTGAATTTTCACAATAACTTTGGTTAAAATGTTTCCAATTGTCTTTCTATTACTTGTTCAAGTAAAATACAAATTCTCGATTTTTTCTACCATTGTATTAAATTGTTTACTGAAACCGGTTGTTTTATGTTATAATAATTAGTCCAAAAATTTGTCGACCGATAAATTACACTACGAAAACGAAACTCTGCTGTTGGAATGTTAATTAATTTTACTATTTCTATTTACTATTTTTACGGTACTTATCATCAAAATTTGGCCATGAAAATTATTTCAGAGTTTAATGATAAACGGTAGTGTTCGGACAGTTTTGTTCCGACCAATTATTAAATGAGGTCGTTAAGAAAGTTGTAACCTACATTTCCTTTTCTGATTTATTAAAATACAGCACAGACGACCTGTCGGGCCAAAAAGGCATTTTAGTCAATTGGCGAAATCTATTATGAGATTAAAATAATTGCTTTCGGATCATTGAGTACGAAAAAGGCCCATCTAGGAAGTATTTTGAAGAAAATGCGTGATATTTCTACAAAATGCGTTGTTTTTCGGACGATTGGTATATTTATACTCCCTGTATATTATTTATTAATGATTATAATTAGTTCCAATGAGGATGGCAATTATGGACTTTCACTTCGATCAAAAATTAAATTTGTATTTATTTGAAATGCTGATTTTTGATCATATTTATTACAGTAGAGTTCGTTTAGTAGGACGATCTGATTTCGCTTTTGCGTCCTTATAACGGACCTGGCAAACTTCTGGAAAAAACGTCCGTTCTTATAACGGACCTGGCAAACTCTATGAAAAAAAGTGCGTCCTAAGTGTCCGTCCTACTAAACGAACTCTACTGTAGTTATTTTTTTTCTCGACCAAATATTGAATGTTGGTCCCTTTCTGATTTATAAAAATGCGGCACAGACGACCTGTCGGGCCAAAAAAAGGCATTTTAGTCAATTGACAATATCTCTTTACGAGATTAAAATAATTGAAATTTGTTCTGGAAGATTTTAGTCAGAACTAATCACCGGAACAAAGAAATTATTTAGCACTTAGACGGCACGATTTATATGCGATTATGGTGTCGCTGAACGTCAACAAAAAGGACGTTAATGCGTCTATTTTAGAAGTTAACATACATCAAAAAATTATGAAATTTGTACGACGTTTTCGGATTTATTAAAATTTGTTATTTTATAAAATTAATGGGTTAATAAATTCAAAAGTTCAGCGTGATAATCCGATGAAATGATTTCACAACTGTAAACAAAATTTCTTGAATCGTAAACTTATTAGCACAAATTGTATTGACGCTTTCAAAAGTTAGTGTGAAATCAACCAAAATTAGTATACGGAGAGATTTTGAGCTTTGAAATTTTTATTGCGTAGTTGTGAAATCAATTATCGGATTATCACGATAAACTTCAAATTCATCATTTATTCAAGAAATTAGTTTTATATGAACTAGTCATTCAGTTTTAACGTACCCCCTTAATTTAAAAAAATCTAAATTTTTGAACATTTTCAAGCTGAAGGTTTCAATAATGTTTTTGAAGTAATGACACAGAGTGTTGTTTTTAACAAGTTCATCTAACGATGCCTAAATGTGTTTGCCGCAGCACGTTTTTGAATCCGCGCCTGTGATTGGCTTGCCTTAGTTAAGCGATGGGTGTGGAGGCGCGAAAAAGTGCATAGTGGATCCAAAAGAATATAGGGATCGATATAGGATTTTCTACTATATCTCGGCCAAAGTATTTTTATTAACCGGGAGTGACCAGAAAAACAAATTCTTTAACCAGTGGACGTATTTAATTATTGTGATACAGTTGTAATCGAAGTTTGGATTCTAGAAAGTTTCGAACGAAAAAATCAAAAAGTTCTCAACTTTTTTTTTATTCTTCAATTTAAAAAACCATAATGATTCGAGGAAATATATAAAAATAAAAAAATACCAGGTTTAAGAAACATCTACAAAAACGTTTACTAGTCAAGTACTAGTTACAAACACATTTACCACCTCAAAAAACTTTTACCAGTATACCAAAGACTGGGATCACTAGGCCCCTTAATTCGCGTTCGACCAATGAGAGCACCGGTATCCATTTATTCTTATCTGCCCGTTATCGACCCTGCCAGTCCAGCTGGAGGAGAGGGCTATTTCCCCAGCAATTCCAACATTCTGCACCCACAACCCCCTTAAATTAACCCTTCAAAAAGTTGAAAATAGTAAAAAATGTTCCAGGTAATTTGGGCTCAAGTTAAAACATTTTCTGATCCTTTTGAGTGGAGTTTAATACGAGTATCATCCCCTAATTGTTGACCGCTCAAAAGAGGTATCACAACTCTGTTGAATCCGCGCCTGTTATTTGCTCTTAAATAAGAGATTATGGTGAAGTGAACATTCACAACTCGAATGTTTTTATAATGTTAGCGTTTAAAAATCGAGCCACTGATGAGATAATTTTTTTGTCAATACCGGCGGAAACCCTAACCATGTGGATGCTTACCTATAAATAACTGAAGCACCTCCACCAGCAACCATCGTCCAAATATTTCCTTTTGGATTCAAAATTGTTAATTTCAAGGATGAGCCTGATTTGGCGTCAAGGTCAGAAATATATTTTTCTTCTGGAAAAGCATCACGCCCAAATGGAGTCGGAAAGGTCAATTTACCCCACTGTCGAGAACAAAGATATTCAGCACACTTAACATTATTAGTTTAACTCTGCCAAATCAAATTTTATTAGGAAAACTCATAGCGTGAGACGATATAGACTATATCATATAGTATCTCTTCTGTACAGTAATAATACTGTTGAAAATTCGAAATTGTTCTTTCTCATTTTCGAAAGTATTTACATTCAGAAATAATTTTTATTTTC